>CANYBF010522890.1:0-12488 GCA_948192965.1 Dalechampia spathulata
TATGTGTACGCGTATGTCACATATGCTAAACCCTAAAACATATGCGTTCGCATATGTCCACATATGCTAAACCCTAGAGACATACGCGAACGCATATGCCTAAACATATGCGTTGGAGCCAAGTCATATGCGGCATGTGTCACCCCGGAATGGGCCAGAATTGGCCCAGAACTGCCGAGAAAGCCCTGAATCAACCTGGATTGGCCTAAGACTAACCCGAACTAGCCCAGAAACATCCTGGAACCGATCTGGATCAAGCTGGTCCAAAATTAGGGTGCGACATACACCTTCCACTGGTAAGATTCATATGAATTCATCTTTAATCTATTTTTAATTAACTTAGAACATCCAATCGTGATTATCGCTTAAATAAACGAGAAAACTAAGTAGAGACGGATAAACTACAAATCCTCGTAGGATCGATATCATACTATGATAACATGTATACTTGCAGCTAAGTAGGATTCTCATCTCTGAACTTGATGCTTTAGTGTTGTTTGATCCCGGTTCTTCGCATTCATATATTGATGTTAGATTTGCTCAATTGCTTAATATGTCGAGTGAGAGTCTAGGTTATGGGATAGTGGTTTCTAGTCCTTTAGGCGGGGACGTGATAGTTGACAGAGTTTGTAGGCAATGTCATTTGATTATTCAGGGTGTGTGTTTCTTGTCTGACCTTGTGGAGATGCCATTTCGGGAATATGACATTATACTAGGGATGGATTGGTTAGCTAGGTATGGTGTAGTGATGGACTGTTTATGAAAGACAGTGACACTTCAATCTCCTGATCAGGGCATGATTCTGATTAAGGGTAATGTGTCGTCAGTGACAGCGAGGCTGGTGACAGCTGTAACTGCATGGAAGTTGCTATTACATGGCTGCGAGGTGCTACTGGCACATGTGATTGATGGGAGACAGAAGGGGATACAATTAATAGAGATTCCAACTGTATGTGACTTCCCTGACGTGTTTCTAGAAGAATTGTCAGAGTTACTGCCTGAGAGGGAAGTGGAGTTTGAGATTGAGGTGTTACCGGGTACAGAACCAATATCCATAACACCTTATCGAATGGTAACTACCGAGTTGAAGGAGTTAAAGGTGCAGCTACAGGAATTGCTAGATAAGGGGTTTATCCATCCGAGTGTTTCACCTTGGAGTGCGCCGATGTTGTTTGTGAAGAAGAAGGATGGGTTTATGTGGATGTGTGTAGACTACAGACTGCTGAATAAGGTGACGATCAAGAATCGATATCCATTGCCACGTATTGATGATTTTTTTGATCAGCTTAAGGGTGTGGCAGTATTTTCTAAGATTGACTTAAGATCAGGATACCATCAGTTGCGGGTGAAAGAGGGTAGTGTGACGAAGATGGCATTCAGGACTTGGTATGGTCATTATGAGTTTCTGGTAATGCCGTTTGGTTTGACAAATGCATCGGTAGTGTTTATGGCATTAATGAACATGGTATTTACTAATTATCTGGATCAGTTTATGGTGGTGTGCTTTGATGATATTCTGGTTTATTCTAAGACCCAAGAGGAACATGATTTTCATCTGAGATTGGTGTTGCAACGACTGCAGGAGAAGCAGTTGTTTGGCAAGTTGTCAAAGTGTGATTTCTAGCTTGATCAAGTAGCAGTTTTGGGGCATGTGATTTTTGCAGAGGGAATCAGAGTGGATCCCAGTAAGGTGGAAGCTTTACTTAGCTGGCAGACTCCCCGGAATGTCAGTGAGGTTTGTAGTTTCTTAGGATTAGTAGGATATTATCGAAGATTTGTTAAAGGATTCTCTATGATTGCTTTGCCCTTGACGATGTTGTTGCGGAAGGACGTTCCTTTTGATTGGTCGGAGGAATGTAAGAGGAGTTTTGAGCAGTTGCAAGAGTGTTTGACTAGGGTGCCAGTTTTGACGTTACCGATGCCAGGTCAAACGTATGTGATTTATAATGAAGCTTCATTGAATGGTTTGGGATGTGTACTGATGCAGAATCAGAAAGTGATTACCTATGCCTCCAGGCAATTGAAACCACATAAGAAGAACTATCCGACACATGATTTGGAGTTGGCCGCGATCGTGTTTGCACTAAAAATCTGGCGACATTACTTGTACAGTGAGCTCTGCTATATGTACACAGATCATAAGAGTCTTAAGTATTTGGGTACGCAGAAAGAGTTGAACTTGAGGCAGTGATGCTGGATTGAGCTGATTAAGGACTACGATTGTGTGATCGACTACCACTTGGGGAAAGCTAATTCAGTTGCTGATGCTTTGAGTCAGAAGATGTTCGTCAGCTTAAGATAATCCTTGTTAGGTCTGATTTATGAGGTAAGACAATTAGGTGATATTATGACAGTATAGTTTGACTATATTCTGGCACAGTTACAGATGAAAGTGAAGCCTATGTTGACAGACTGGATACAAAAAAGTGCAACTGGTGATGGAGAATACCAAAAATAGTTACAGAAGATACATTCTGGTAATGCTACCTTGTTTACTGTGGATGAGGACGGTAACCTAAGGCATGGAACACGGTTGTATGTTCCAGCAGACGAGGGATTAAAAAGACAGATCTTAGAAGAAGCCCACAGTTTGACAATTGCTTATCATCCCAGGAGTACGAAGATGTATCAGGATTTGAGACAGTACTATTGGTGGGTTGGTATGAAGAATGATATAGCAGATTATATGGCTAAATGTTTGATTTATCAATGAGTTAAAGCTGAACATCAGGTGCCAGCAGGGTTACTTCACCCATTGCCATTACCAGAGTGGAAATAGGATCGGATTACGATGGATTTTGTTACAAGGTTGCAGTTGACGTAGGCTAAGCATGATGCAGTTTGGGTTATTGTTGATCGGTTGACCAAGATGATTCATTTTATCCTTGTGTGGATGGATTACGGATTGGAGAGATTAGCGGAGTTGTATATGAGAGAGATTGTCCGGTTGCACGAGATTTCATCTTCTATCATGTCGGATAGAGATCCATGATTTACATCTCGGTTTTGGGGTGCTTTTCCGAGAGCTTTAGGCTTGAAAGTACATTTCAGTATGGCCTTTCACCCCCAGACCGATGGCCAGTCCGAGAGGTTTATCCAGATTCTTGAGGATATGTTACGTGCCTATATGTATGTATGTGTATGACATGGCTTATGAGTGTGTTTGTGGTGCTGTCGCCTTATTGGGAAGCATGTCTTCTCGGTTGGATGATGGACAAATGTTATGTTGTGTTTAAATTGTGTTTGGAGTGTTTTTAGGCAGGTACCTTAAAGTTAAGGCTTTTTATAGCACATGTCCTGGTTTTTCTTAGGGTGGTATGGGCGTACCAAGTTTCCTGGAGACGGTACGGGCATACTAAGAGATTGTGCGGGCGTACCGTGTCTCGTAGGAAAATGGATTTATCAGGAACATTGGGGTGGTACGGGCGTACCATTTTGACGTACGGTCGTACGGTTGCTCGCAGAAAATTAGGGCATCAGGACTTTAAGTTTGGTACGGGCGTACAGAGTGTTGGTACGGCCGTACGTGACTTAAAACCCCATTTTTAAGAGGATAAACTTAGACTTTTCTTTGACTTCTCTTCCTTTTCTTCCTTCCAAACTCTTCTAAAACGTCCCTAACCCCCTAGTTTAGACGAGGCTAGTGGTTTAGAGATGCGACTAACACTAGAAGTAGCTTGCTATAGGATTGTGTTAGTTTGTACTAAGTGTTTTATGTGCTTTTCTGTTGTCTTCAGGCTAAGTAAGGCTTGAGAAATGATGTTTAGGGATTGAATTCCTGATTACTTCTATGTTTTGCTTATATGAGCTTGTTGGTTGATTGAAAGGCATCTCTTGGTTGTTTTATTTATGTATAAATGCATATACATGTGGCAAGAGAGCCGGAATGACAGAAAAAGAGTACGAGAGGTGAGAGAAGCCTGCTGGGTCATATGATACAGGATTCTATAATGGAATCGTATATATTTATGTGTTACCCTCTTTCAAGAGATGAGTCTCAAGACATACGGATAAAAAGGGGTTCATAGAACCGATGAGTATAAGCCCTCCTTCGTGAGATGAGTACTGGTACATACGGGGACCCAGCATAGCAGAGCATTGTGCATAATGATGAGAAAACAAAGGAGTATGAGAGTACCAGACTTAACATTGCATACATATGCTTTTATGTTGTTTGATTATACATTGCTTATATATTTATGTGTTACTAGTACCATTGAGTCTTCGAATCAGTGTTTATCAATTGATGGATACAGGTTCAAAGCCTTCAGTTGAAGGACCAGAGTTGTGATTACGGCAGCAGCGGAGGTGGATAGCCGGGCATGCTTCTTTTGTGTTTCATAGATTTCTGTAGTTTGATTAATCTTGTAAAGGCAGTAGATAGTTATGTTGTATTTCGGGTGGTGCTACAGTCAGGGTGTTGTATATAACTCGAACCTTTTTAATTGGTCTAATTTTTAATGAAACCATGTACTTTCGGTTTATGGTTTTATGATATTGAATGAAGGAATGTATATTCAGGGTTTTGAATTTGATGATTACTGTATGCTGCAACTCTAACACCACCAAAATACAGTTTGTCCCCATACGATATATTTTCAGTTATATAACGTATCCCTTGTAGTGTACGTGGTGTTTTCCCTCGAGAAGTCATTGCGTATACTACAGGAGCATGTACTCCAGGTATGGGCTGGGTGTGACACTTTCAGATTCACTACTGCAAGTGAGAGGTGAGTCCTCATAGCAAGTTAGAGAAGGCAGTGGAGTGAGTTCAGCAAGTGTTTGGAATCTGATGAATAGTGGTTAGGGGACGTGAATAGGAATAGGTATTTGAGTTACTAGTAGTGGTTGTTGAATAAGAGGATTATTGGAAGGGCGATTTTGATAGTAAGCAGAAGAAGGAACGTTGGGTACAAATGCATTAAAGAAAGAAGCAGGAATAACAAAGGTTTTAAAATCAAAATTATGGGTATGTGGAATTATAGAAGGAACTGAGGAACTGGGCCTTATGGTATTTAAGGTTGAAGCTTGCCTGCTTTTCCTCTAGGCTTGAGTTTGATAATTAAAAACAAGAAAAGGGGCTCATACGTTACGGCTTTTATGGATTAAGCCATTCGTATGCGGAGGTAATTGTTAGAACGAAATCTAAATTAAATTAATTAATTTGGATAAATTAAATCTTTTTGAGCATTAACCAGTTAATTAATATTTTATTTTAGTATCTAGCTAATTAAATAATTAAAATCCATTAGCATGAATGGTTAATTAAAGAGCTGTGGCAGTTTTTCTTCTTTGGTTATTGAAAGATGTGGGAGTGGTTACCTAAAGATAATTTCCTTAGAAGATAAACTAGAAGTAGTTGGATTTTTTTGGGGATCAATCAGAATCAATAAAGACACAAGCCCAAAGCAAAAAACATAAAAATTTTCTCGAGGATAATCATTTTTCAATTAGCATAAGTTCCTTTCATTGCAATTCCTTAAATATTTTTGTTTAATCTTATTAGTTTCTTATTTAAGTGTTTCATCAATGCAACTTTTTCTCATTTCTAATTAATAACAAGATCAATTTTCTTATTTACTTTCATATGTTTTACATTGACATAACTCTCTTCCTTCTTAGCTTATTCTCATTATTCCTTAAGCTTTTAATCCTTTTAATCGAGCTATTTATCATGTCCAAGTGAATTATCAGAGGAGCTTGGGAACCTGACAATCCCCAGTGTATTTATTAAGGACTTGATCCTCTGGCACGCCCATAATCAAATTTCATGAATCAATGCCAAACAATTATATTATTATTAAAAAGAAAATTTATATAAGGAATGATTTTTTTTTTAAAAAGGTGATGGTTTGAATAGTTATAGTAAGGATTAAAAATAACTAAATATAAATAAAAGTATTTTTGTGATAATTAATGAATTAATGTACATTTGAATATTTTATTAAAAATAAAATTTGTTTTGTTAAAATTATAAAATATTTAAAATTTTGAATTTTTTAACAATAATTTTTACTTGTGTGAAGGTGACATATCTAATAAAAATATTTCAATAACTTCTTAGCTTGATACTATATATATATATAATTGAATCTTGATATATTTACTTGACATATCTTTCATAATTCAGTTGCTTATGTGACAAACTTACATGCTTAAAAAATTTTAACTTCTTAGAAATTTTGGCTTCTAATTTCAATAAAATAAAAATGCACACTTAAAATTAGTCATCTCTCTTCCTCATATCCTTCTATTCAACCTTCAATATTGCTTATGTTCTTTCATTTATCAAATTCTTAATATCTCTTACTTATCATATCATAATTAAGTTTGATTAACCTTTGATATTCCTATTATACTTATGTTGTGCCTATATATATGGGTAAAATATTCTTTTTTTAGTTTCATAATTATTGTATTGAATCTATTACATCCCTATTCAATGAATATGACATATTTTTATCTCTCATATCTTAATAACAACAAGAAAAATGAAATTACTATAGTAAGAATATATTTAGATGTGAGATGCTCTTAATATCAAAAATAAAATTGAGTTTATTAGTTTAAAATTATTTCTTATTAATAAGATAGTAATGTGTAAAAAAAGTTTGATAAATGTTATTTCATTTCCTTGCAACTTTTGTTTTGTGTGAATAATATCTTGTTTCTATTATATAGAAAAATTTGATGTATGCTATTATTAAAAAAATTCATGTGATCAAGTATAGACTTATGTTGGTTCAAGGACGTTTATTTTCTATCAAAAACAATTTTCAATGTTATGCAAAGCTCAAATCATTGTGTCCTACTATCAAATGAATTAAATATCATATTTATATCTTCAACCTTGATCCATAAATTAATAAAGGGCTATTGAAACCTGAGAAGAGTGGATTTCAATTCATTAGCCCAAGACACAGTTTTTCTCTACCATGAGCATAATTATATTTTCCCTATTATTGAATAATTCAATTAAAACATAAGCATATGTTATGTTTTAGTATGTTATGTAATTAAAAGAGAATGGATATGGATTAGAAAGAAGCAATCTATCTTTAATATTTTAGGTATTTGTTATTACTCATTATTTGATTATACTCTACTTTATTTCTTAATTTTTAAAATTTTTAAGCAATCTTTCCCATTACTTGCAATAGAATTTAAGAAGTGCAACCAAACATAACAGTGAAAATAATTGTAATGAAAAGACAATACCATAAAACACATGAAAAAAGCTAAGGAGGTTTTTAAGGAAAAGGTCGATTAATTCATTTGATATTTAGTCTAGAATTAAACTTATTAAAAGTAAGATCACTTTATTTTTCTAATTAAATCTATGATTATTTATATTAAAAGTAAAATTTTTTTGTTATCCTTATAATTATTCTAAAATAAATTTATTAATATAAAATTATGATTAATTAATCTTTTAGACTTTATTTTATGACCATATTACGACTATAATTTATCGGCTATACCTATATTATATTTTATTTCATGCATATTAAATATTCTTTTTTTCTTTTACCTTAAACCATATTAATATGGTATTCAAATCATATTTTTTGTTGCATATAGAAGCTCTAAATATTATAAATAATTATGAATTGATTAATTTAAATTTGATTGTTATAAATATAAGAGGAAGCCTTAAAAATAATTTGTGTGCCAACTACATTTGATTTTCATCATAATGGTAGTTGAGAATTGCTTAATTCACTCAAAAATCCTAAAGTTGTTCAAAGTTTAGATCATTATTGGTCTTTGACAAATAATTTAAGATATTAATTTAAACTTTAATCTTAATTTGCAAGTTTAATAAAGAAATATTAAGAATGAATTTCAGTTTTTTCCATTCAAGTGTGATCGAGACATTTTATCTAATATATTTACATTATGATGTGATTGATTCATTTTTTTTATATTTTTATATTTTGTTTTGGTTTAAAAAATTTATTACCTAATAAAGATTGACATCCAAATGATCTCTAATTAGTGAGTGTTGTAATTTTATCTATTTATCTATATATAAATTTAATTAAAATATTTAAATATATATTACGTGTCTGTGTAAAGCACAGACCCTCCTCATCTAGTATATATATACTTAAATATATCTAAGTATAAAATACATATTCTAATTTAGCCTTTAATGAATTTTTTTTTGAATTTTCTAACTGCACTTGACATTGTTAAATGTGACAATAAATAAATTAATATTATTATATAATAGCATAAATAGCATATTATTATATAATATCTCTTCATATTCTATATTAACTTATTACATTTCTATTTTAAAAAAATAATTAAAATAATAACTGATTAAGAGTAATTAAGTTATTAAAATTAAATAATCTTATCAAAGGAATTAAGTGCATGGAACTAAAAAAAAAGCCTTTTTACTTTATATTAAGAACAAAGCCTATGTTTTTATCTTATACTATTGCATTTTATTTATGCATATTACATGTTTTTTATTTTTCTATCTTAAAACATATTAGAGTTTAGAGTCATAATTTTTGTTGCGTGTCAAGCTTTAAATATTAAAAAAATGATTTGGTTAGTTTAGATATGATTATCATCATCAAGAAGGTTAAACCCTCAAAAAAAATTATGTCAATCATATTTGTTTCTCATCATACATCAAAATTAGATACACGTTATTCTTTAAGGCTTAGTTATCAAGTATAAGATCATGTTGGTTAAGAATTGTTTAATTCATTACTTTCCTTTATTAAATAATTTCAGAAATTTATTTTAACTTCAATCTTAATTCGCAAGTTTGATGAAGAAAGATTAAGAAGAATTAATTTCAAACTTTTAAATCAAATTCAACTAAAGCTTAAGCAAATAATGTTTTACTGCTAATAGTACCCAAAGAGTAGAAACACAACACAGCAATTTATATATTAAAAATGTTTTACTATCAATAGTACCGAAAGAGTAAATTGTACAAGAACCAAGAAATAAGAGAGTGCTTCAAAATCTAAGTCCATTATCAAAATTACTACCTTAGAGACCTGCTACTGACACCATTAAAACCTGTGCTCTCTTGTATCGTTAGTGTCTGCGTTCATCAATTGATAAATACTGAGTATAAATGTCACGCCTTTCTATTATATGACATATTCCCATAAAGTAATTAATGATCACTAAACAAATGAAAAATCATTAATTACTCTACAAGGGATGTAAATTTGCTTTTTATGTGTAATACTCATGTTATGTTTTAAGTTTGCGGAAACATATTAGGATATTAATTTCACATTACATATTTGCATTTATTACCTTAATTTTTATTTTAATTACTTATCAATATTTTATAGAACCTTAATCTGATCCAAGTCCTCGCCTTCAAACGAAACCCCCCTGAATTGGTGCTTTGGGATCCATGCATTCCATCCATCTATTAACCTGCGTCCATCAAATGACGAACGCTGAGTATTTCACTCAGTGGTGCTATAATCATAATCTTATTAAAACATATATCATGTATATAATAGATTTAATAACTTTATTCATCATATTTATAACTTCATTATATAGGTATCTAGTATATTATTTTTTTGCATCTCTTACTTATAATCATAATTATTTGTTTACTGAAATACTTAGAACATAATTCATTCTGATAATACTAAGTCAATTTATTATCATGCTACTCATTCATTATCTTCCTTAAATTCATAACACTTTTCGAATTATCTTTAAGCAATGTAGTCTTATAACATGTTTACTTCATTAATTATTATATACCAATATCCACGATCTCATTACTGAAAAACATTTCCATAATATGTTCATATTGTATAAGCATTATAATTATCAACTCGTCTATATCATACTATAATTCCTTAGTATACCATTGCTACCCATAAGCACAAACTCATACATCAGTAATTAAGCTCTTCAATGTTATATCGTCATGTTATTAGCATCAAAATGCTATATTCATATAATGTCATTTCACCACAATTTCCTCTATAATCTATATTGCTTTAACTTATGACCAAATCCAGCATCATCATTACATAAACATTTTTAAAACATACTTAAATTCTGTCAATTATGAAAATGTCATTCTATCACTTTGTCATGTATACCTTTCACTAATAAATCATAAAATAATTAGGAATTCTAATTATTATCTCTATTCATATTTAACATATAAATGATATCAATAATTAACATCACACTCTCATCATATCATTTCTGTTGATGAGCATAAACTCTAATAACCGTATTTCATAAACATGCCCATTACATTAAAACTATCAATATTTATTTTATGAATGCATATGTATCATTATCCATCATACCATACTATACTTCATTATTTAATATATGTATCCATATAAACACAATTATCGTGCATTCATCATTCCACTATAATAATCATTCGTACTCTTAAGCATAAACTCCAATCCTTGTATTTGAATCATTATGTAATAATGTAATATGGTAAGTATTATAAATGTCAATTTGCCATGTACTTTCATTTGTTTCCCATATCATTTTATTTCATCATCATTGTGAGAATGCCCATATTCTGCATTCTTCCTTTGAGTAATATACCATATAGAAACCATCATGTTTCTTTAACATTCATTCATATGCACTTGTAGTGCTTTCATAATCACCATTGTCTGTACTTTCATGATATATAAATGATGATGTTTATGTGTAAGAATGCATTCATGTTATGCATTCTCCTTATTTTCCTATAACATTTCATTTCATTTCATTTGCCCTTTCACATACTGGGCCATTTTATATGCGCGCTTGGTACTAGGTTTTTCATTGCATTTCATATCATTACTGTGGTTCCACAAACTGGAACCCATTTCATATTAATTTCATTGATTTCATATCATTTTCCTTTACATTCATTTCCCGTAGGAATTCATTTCATAATGCCCAAGTACACTTTTCATTTATCATTTCCTTACTTTTGCTCATTTTCCTCCTTCCTTATTTCTCCATGTCATACCATGATTATGAATATGTCCATTGATGTTTCATGACATGATATGTATGCATTAAGCCATGATGCTATGATGAAAATATATATAAGCATCATGATATCGTATCATGCATCATTCATTCCATACTTCACCCATATCATTCATCATTCATCTCATATATTCTTTCTCATTAAATAAAACAAAGATCATATCATAATATAAGAACATTAAAATATCGATCATTGACCTTAATTAATAGATCATGATATTATAACCATCAACTATCAATCACAAATAACTGTTCATACCAAACATGACACATCATAGGTATAACTTCTCATTTTAATATAATTCTAAATTGTAATTATAATAACTCATTCATTACTATCTTATAATTTTTCATCAATCTCCGATACCTTTAGGATACTTGATCCCATAACTGTTACTTTTTATACTCTTAAAAACATTTAATTACTTTATTTTCCTATCTTATAACATCTTAATACTATCACATAATTATAATTTCTTTCTTTTATAATTCAGTGCTTTATATATATATATATATATATATATATATATATATATATATACACTATAGACTTTGATATACCATGCATAAACTATTCAATATAATCAATATCAATAATTATAATAATAATCATATCATTCATTAAAATTTATCACATCATTGTATTCAAAATTCTATATATGTTAACCTTAATTAATAGATTATGATGTCATAATACATCATTTATATCCTTTCATAATTATTCTAAATATTTCACTAACATTCATCTTCATAATATAATAACATCTTAATAAAGTAAATACTCATCATATAATAAACTTAAATAATCAACCTTATTAAATAATTTATTTTATCATGGATTATATATATAAATTCTATGAAATTCATTTTCTATTTAACATTTATAATGCATATTCATAACGTATAAAAATATAAAATAAAACATGTAAGCACATGTTAATTATCAAGGTAAATTAATACTTACCTGCTGATCCATTATTAAGAAGTCAACAAATTAAATAGCACAAACCTGATTTTTTGTTCCTTAATTTAATTCCCCCAGTGAAATGTGTTAATTTCTCTCTGAATCACATAAATCATAAATTAAATATTCATCTTTAATTAATAAATTTAATTCAATCATTAATCATCTATTTTTCATATTTAGAAAATCATATATTACTGTAAAACACTTAATTACCCATCAATTCAAAACATTTACTTATCATATAATTCAAACCAAATGTAACATGCATCACATATTAATTTAATATGGTTTTCATACTATTTGAAAATTATACTTTGTTGAATTTTCCATCATTTAACTATAAGTATAAATTTCTTTATCGACATAAACATTACTTATTTTTAACTCATAATCTTATATAAATTATGTCCTTATCTTATTTCTTATTAATAATAAGACTTATATACATATATATATATATATATATATATATTTATATATATATATATATATATATATATAT
>CANYBF010522918.1:0-22710 GCA_948192965.1 Dalechampia spathulata
TTCCATAAACTCTTTATGGATTCCTTTGCACTGTTCCAATATCATGGACTTCAATATATAGTTTAATACTCCAAGTAAAACAAGTTCATGTAAAACATTGTACTATATAATGAATAATGCCTTTATTAATGAAACGTATAGTACAAATACACATGATGCTCTAGAGCATACACTAACAAGAATGACATGTATAGGCATGACATGTGAGAAGTGACATGGCATAGGTATGACATTGTTGACCTTGACTTTTCACCTATGCACTATAGTTTTGGGTTTTCATCGATTCGGCTTCATATAGGTCCTTGATGTCGACCTCGATTTGCAAACATGTCTTTGAGCCTCTCCCAAGTGTTCTAGACATACAAGCATGCTACATTTTGCTTATGAAGGGCAAAGCATATAATGTGCATTTCTTGATATGAGAAGCACATAGTGCTTTATGCTGTGGATGTTATGAAAATATATGTTTAGTCGGCGGCCTTTTCTCGAGCAAATCTAATATGCTCTGTATGGTACCATGCCTTAGGGTCTTAAATAATGCTTCTTTGACCTACGGTGCACATCCTAATATTTCTACAGTTGGCGGTGCACATAGGTAAAATTTGTGTCATGTTGAGCATCTACTGCAATATACTACACATATAGCCTTTTTTTGGGCTATATGCAGCACATATAGCACTATGTACTATGCACATAGCTTATAATTTTCCAGAATCCCACATTACTAATGTGATTTTCCTAATCCCATCACCCACATCTATAAATATAAACCTGGTATTTATGGAAAAGGGTTTGAAATTAACTGATTACACCTAAACTCTGCCAAAATTAATCCTCACTTAATTAAGCACTTAATTAAGTAATTAACTTAGGATTAGAAACTAATTAACCCTTATTAGATCCTTAATCATGTTTGGAATCAAGATCTTAGAAGCCTAATTTATTATGGTAAGTTGAATGCTTATTCTCTTCTCCTTTTTCTATTGATTTCATGATGGGTTTGTGTTTTTGGCTTTGTTTTAATGCTTTGGCTTCAATTATGTATGGTTTAATGGATCTTAATGCTTATTGATGCTATAAATGATATGCCATTATGATAAATCTATTGAGATTTGGATTTGGTTAAGTGCTTTTGCTTGATAATGCATTTTCCTTCAGATCTGACTCGTTATATGCTACACATATCACATGATATGCGCCATACATAGCTTACATGTAGCACATATCATATGATGTGCTATGCATATTACTTCCAATTTTACTAGAAAACATCATTTTTCACTTGGTTTTTGCTTGTTTTCTAATATTCCTTAAAGTTCTTGGTAGCATTAGAGGCTTCATAGTAGCTCTAATGATCTGAGTTCATCATATATCAGATTAATTTTGGCTTTTAAATCATATTTTTCAAGTTAAATATGCTTATTTATTTGTTTAAATAATTTTTAATGATGTGATTGGCTTTGGTTGGTTGAGTTTTCTATCTACAATTAGTATTTTTATGATGATAGTGACTCCTAATTAATTATGCCATGATCAATTGCCTATGATTTTGCCATTAAATCATTTAATTACTCAATTAATGCTATCTTAATTATGTTTAATGTATCACTTGACATGTTTAGCTTGATTGAATATTGATTTTTTTCTAAGTGATGTTTCATATGATCTTAGAAAGTCTAGTTTTTCTATTGATCGATTTTGCCTAAAATTGATTGTTTTTGCATGATTTTCACAATCTGGCTCGTGTTTATTCACTTTTTCATGATTGTCGCTACTACCTTCATCGAACTTCGGCTCTTGATTCATGCTTTCACATGGCATATAATTAGTCGATGTAGTTCTAAATTTCATTTACTACTAATGATATTGCTTATTTATTTTGTATTTTCACTTGTGCATTTTTGGCTTGTACTACCCGAGGTTGACTTTTTCCCGAATGGTTGAGACATTGCTTAATGTCTCAAATTTTGTATCAACGAATATTCTTTGTAATAGAATAGCCTTATTCCCGCTATTTTTGTATGATTTTACCTTAAATCCCTCATGTATTCCCTATCTTCTTCGATCCCTTTCACCAACCTTTATTTTATTTCTTGCACCTTTACTTGTTATTTTATATCTACCATGATGTATTTTTTATTATTGTTATATGATGTATGCTCTCACATGTTATGCTTATACCATGTCACTTCACATGTCATGCCTATGCCATACTATCTCACATGTCATGCCTATGCCATACCATCTCACATGTCATGTCTATATCATGTAATCTCACATGTCATGCTTATGTCATGTCATCTTACATGCAATGCCTATGTCATGTCATCTTACATTCAATGCCTATGCCATGTCATCTTACATACCATGCTTATGCCATGTCATCTTACATGTCATTTCTATGCCATGCAATTTCATATGTCATGCATATGCCATGTTTCATACCATGATTGCTATATCATGATTTCATGCTATGATAGCCATATCATTTTTGCCATGCTATATCTACCATAATTACTATTATGTTATACCTTATTGTATGCTTATTTCATGCTCACCTACCTAGGGCAATTAACTTGACTAAAATGGTAAAAGCAAACTCGAAACTCTGAGTGAATAGATCTTCACCACCCAAACCCATCTTTGAAGAGTTTGACTTAGCACTCATGCTAATAGGTTGGTTAAAGTAAATCTGAAACCATCTGGTGGTACCTCTATCTTGTGACTCTTTTGAGTCTGTCTCATTCATTGAGGTAGCCCTTTGAGAAGATTGCATTTTTGCTCCAAGCGGTCCCCCAGTCCTTGCATCGCAAGCCTTGCTCTAGGTCATGGTGAAAGCCCCGCCTATAGACATGTGAAGAATGACATAATATAAATATGACATATGAGAATATCATGGTAGATATGACATAATAAAAGCATACATCATGGTAGATATATAAAAGCAAGCATAATAGTGCATAATAAAATAATGGCTCAAAGAAAGAGATCGAGAGAGATAGGGGATACACGAAAAAATTGCTAATCATACATGCTAAAAGGGAAATAGAGGCCTATTTTATTATAAAAAGGTCTTTATAAATATAAAAATGAGTCATTAAACAACAACTCCTCCCCTTAGGAAAATGACTTCGGGTGACATGAGCCAAAAATATACAAACAAAAAATACATGAGCAAATAAAATAAGTAAATAATGTTAGGTAACAAATGGAATGTAGAGATATGTATGATCAATCTAATGCCATGTGAAAGCATGAATTGAGGACCAAATCCCATAAAATGTGTCAGTAACATTTATGAAAAATAGGGATTAACACAAGTCAAGCCATGAAAATGTAAGGGAACTCTCAAAATCATACTTAACAAATCAATTGAGCTCCATTTACTTCCTGAGTCAATTTAATCATCCAAATGGCATGGAAATCAAATTAAATAGCATTAATTTAGAAATTCAACTGAAAAAGCAAATTAAAATCAATTTTTAGGCAAAAATTGATTAAAGACACTAATTGGAAGATTCTAAGATCACATGTGGCATCATTTAGAAATAAAGCAATATCCAATTAATACTAATCATGTCAATTGCAAGTAAAACATAATTAAAATAGCATTTAACTGAGAAATCAAGTAAATTAATTGATTTAATGGTAAAATCAACAAAATTTATCCTAAAGATAGAAATTAGATGACTCTAACATCCTATGGCATCAATTAGAGGTCATTCAAAACATCCAATTCAACTCCAATCACATTAATTGCAATAAAATCAACTTAAATTGGCATTTGAACTTGAAAAGAAATAATTTTGAAGTCAAAATTAATCAAATTGAAACAATATATGATGAATCCAAATCATTAGGATCATTTTGAGATCATAAATGATACTAGAAACTTTAAATCAATCAAAAACCAAAGTGAAAATGATTGAAAATTCAAGTTTCTATAAACTCAGGACAATACATGCATTGAACAAAGTAGTATATACATCGCATATAGTAAAAATAGAGGCATATGAATCACATAAAGTGGTATATGCATCATATGTAATGAAAAAAAATTACATGCATCATATATAATAATATATGCATTGCATGAACTTGTTTGTCAAAAGAGCAAATCAAGTTTTTCAGCCAAAACATGGATGATAAGCTAAATGTTTAACTATCATAAATCATTCAAACAATCATAAATGAATAAAATCATCATCATAAACCCATTAAAATAAGAGAAAAGCAAGAGAAAATGAGAAAATAAAAGCAAATCCACACTCACCAAAACTAATGAGGCTTAATATTTGATTTCTCAAAGATAATTAGGGTTTAAGTAAGATTAGTTTACCACTAATTACCTAATTAAGAGCTTAATTAAGTGTTAATTAAGTCTTAACTTTGGTAAAGTTTTACATTAGAATTTTCCTAAAAAGTCCCTCCATGCTAATTCCCAAAGGGTATTTATAAAAACCAATGGAAAATGCACCAAAGTAAGCTAGCAATATGGGAAAAATGAGTAATTTTAGAGCTTCATACATAGCATGAAGTAGTAGATGTGATGCATGAAATTGGATTTTCAACTTCATGTATAGCATGAAGTTGAAAATAAACTTCATGCACCAACTTACTCGAGTTGTAAACTAGGTGTACTATATGTCTAAATGACTCAAGAGGCCTTGAAATATATGTGTGCGACTTGGTTTCAATATTGGGAACTTGTGTCAAGTTGTATAAAGGAAAACATAAGTACCCAGAATATACACACAAAAGGCCAACTTTATGCACCAACTCATGAGAGCCAAAAACTAGATGCACCATATGATTAAATGGCTTATGATGTTCCAAAATGCATGTATACAACTCAAATTCAAAAATGAAGATCCATACTAAGTCATATCAAAGTAAAATCAAGAATGCACATGCAAGGATGAAAATTCAGGGTCAACAGTTTACCGCCTAATTAGGATCATTCTAAATGTAAACAAATTGAGACCTAATCACAACATGAAATTTAACCCAAAGATAAAGATAATACATGGCTGATGCTTATGTTGAGGCTCATAAAATTATCATGTAAATCTTATCACGGGTGGAGTCATTACCCTCTTCCCAAAAAACATGCCTGTTAGAGTGTGCAGCTCTCCCTCTTATAAACCTAAGACCTTCCTCTTCACTTTTCAATGTGAGATTTTATCCCTTGTGATATTCTCCCCCACCTAATCTTGTAAACCATCATCACAGATGGGGCCCCCTACCTACCTTACATTAGGCGCTTGGTGAGATATTGGAGTTAGATCTAGGTAGGCTCTAATACCGCTTATCACGGGTAGAGTCATTACCCTCTTCCTAAAAGGCATGCCTATCAGGATGTGTAGCCCTCCCAAGACCTTCCTCTTCACTTTTTGATGTGGATTTTTTTTATCCCCTACAACTTCATGGGGAAGGAAGTATAATCCATCGAGATCTAAGAGTGCTCCACTTGAGATAAGTCACTTAGGATGCTCATGTCAAGGCTTATAATCCAATGCTACCACTGGAAGCCTGATGCTTAAGCAAGGTGATCAAAGCTAATCATGAAGTAATGCTCATGTTCAAGCTTGCAACTCAATTATTCCACTAGGAGCTTGATGCTTGAGCAAGGTGATTAAAGCTGATTATGAAGCGATGCTTATATTAGCTTACAATCCAATTCTATCATTAAGAGCCCGATGCTCAAGCAAGATGATCAAAGCTGATCATGGTCAATTCTTGGACATATGGCTTTACTACATGGCTTGAAAATCATCTAAATTCTGAGCCTAGATGCCTACTATAAGGGTTTAAGAATTAGTTACTTGATTCGATGATTGCTATTGAATTAGGTGATTAGATATGAAACCTAGGTGATTAACTATTGGATCGAGGGTGAACATCTATTGGTTCATGATGAACAACTACATGTTCTCATGCTTGTACCATCATATGTACCTTATATCTTCTAAAGTTGGTTTTCAAGATCTGCTATTAGGAATTGACACTTTTTGGTCAATGATTTAACCAAATCCAATCATCTGTAGGATCAAACTCTTGTTTATGCTAGACATAGAAATATAATTTGTTAGTGAAATTATAATTAAAATAGCTTAGAGAAAATATTAAAATTTTTGAATATTAATATGCTAAATTCTGGTTAATTGTTTGGATTTTTCAAATGTCATGGGTCATGAAAATTAGACTCATTAAGGAAAATGATATATAAAAATTATGAAATTTTCAAGAGAAGCTAGACTCTCATAATGATAGCTAATGAAGACATCGACATATGAAATTGATTTTTCATGAAGAAAATAAGTTAAGACATTAGCATCAAGGGCTAGAAGGACTTGTGGAGCTTGCTGAACCATCTCAGTTGATATTATGGTCATCTTATCCCTTGGAGTGATCGCCTATTGGAGTCTTTTGTGGACTATCTGACTTTCATCCAGGCATGATTGATGGGGCTTGTATAACTATCCACTTATAAAGGATAAAATACTAAAGTTGATGGATCTAGAGGTCAACCTATCACCTCCAGCGGTGGGAGAGGATTGCATAGCTCAGCTACTACTACCAGAAGCTCTCGAGGAGGAGGTGCTTCTAAGAGAGCATGGAGTGCAACATTTGAGGTAGCACCAAAGACTAGGTTATGAGGCCAAAGGTACCTCCTAGGTTTAAATACCCATAAGGCTTTATTGAGATGAAGCTATTATGGTCACAAAACCCCTACATGCAATCATATGATAGAGATGGATGTCCTCGTAAAGTGACATTCCATGTGCCAGAGAGAGAGGAAGTTGCATTCATACCTTCGAACACCATCCATATAAGTTGCTTTTCATACATTGGCATGCTCTTGATTCTATTAATCTTGATCATAATTATTGATGACCTATGCAGGTGCTTTGGGATGCCATGTTAGACATCTATTAGTTGCTAATTAGGCTATGTTAGCACCATAATATGGAGATAATAGAATTATATATAAGTTCATGTAGCATGTGTTCCATATAATGATCATGCAAGTACATATGTCTTATATGCTTATATGATCATGCAATGCAAAGCCACTATCATAATATAAATGAGTCATGTAAGGTCTATGTTAAGATGACTGCATGGGTGATAGCTGATGTCGTATCGCTAACTAATCATCTAGCATGCTACAATACTGGAGTTGAGTCTCCCAGCCCTATCATAGAGGAAGATTAGAACAATGATGATGCAAAGTAATGATGTGACATCCATCTTTACAACATTATGTAGCATTTCCTTATTTCTACACTAGAATAATGAGTAGAATTATGTAGCCTTGCATGGCTTCAGGCTTAATACACTTGGGCTGTCATGTATAATTTTGGATGATACATTACCTAGAGGCTTAAGCCTTGTACATTTCTTGAATTTGATAATGAAATCTTCACAAGGCATGTTTACTGCTTTCCACCTTCATATAAGAATATAATGTTTATTCCTCTACCAGAATATAATATACTCATTCTTCCTTGCAGGAATAAATAATGATCCAATAATCATTATCTGTCTTTCATACCATCTCTCACTAGTGGGGCAATGTTGAGTAGAGCCAACAGAGTGAATCATACTCTAATATTTGAAGATATTATAGTAAGTCTCCATCAACTCTACTTTCTTACATGTTGTAGTACAATTCTTGGATCCAATGACCCATGTTTTTCAATTTGGATACATGGAGCCATGTTTGATGTATGAGGAGTTTGTTGCTATCGTCAAAGTCACATGTAGTATGATGGTGATGTTGATTATATTAATGCCTAATAGAGAGGCAATCTTGTATCTAATTAGGGCATTTGACATCAGTTCTATCATAACAAGATCACTACTAACTATAGAGGGCTTTATAGATCTCCTTACCATTTTCTGACTGTGTAGCCATAAGTTGGTGATTACCCCTTCATGGTAAGGGTAGCTAGATTTAGACTATTAGCATAGTTTCTGCTTATTAACCTATTAACCATCAAGATCTGATGATTGGCTTACTGATAGATCAAATGGAGCAAGGTAAGACCTATTTATAATTATCATAGTAAAGATGATCTTAAGGCTAGACATAGTGAAGTGGGGATAGCCCGGACACTTAAATGGTAGTCTATTGTTACTGTAAGTATGAATTCTAAACCAAATTTGCAGGTTTTAAACTTAGAAAAGCTGTATTTTTACCCTAATTTTTAGCTTATTGGGATATCTAGTTTTGCTTAGACCTTGACTTTTAAAATAACTACTCACTTGGATTTTTAGCTTAATTGGTCGCTCCAATTTTTTCTTAAGCAACCTTTTACAAGGTTTTCAACTCAGCAAGCTTTTCTTTTTATTTCTTTCTAAATTTTTTTATAGATATAGCTTCAAGAGAAGTTGGAGATCCTGACACCATTAATGTGTGATTCTTAAAGATATTCATCTCATAGCCACATAAGGAGAGGCTAAACCTTCAACAAAGGCAAGGATGCTAAGTTTTGTCAACTGGGTTAAATGGATGGAGGCCATCCTTGAGAGTAAGGTTAAGTGGGCCTGTCCTTGGTGGTACATCCAATATCTAATGGTGAGAGGATGTATATTGACTATATTCCATTATCAAGATTTAGAACCTTAGTACGACCACAGACAAACTATCCCTCGATCACTATCAAAATTTGAGGGAGGATGATTATTGCCTTGCTTTCTAAAGCATATGGAGAGCACTTGGCCTTGCTATAGGATTGTGCCAGTAGAGAATCTCAGAGCTAGATCTACTATAGATGATGAGTATAAGTTGTGGGTGTTGCATCACACTTAGCATTTTGTATTGCACAGAGCATTAGATAATAAAATTGTATGCAATAAAAAAAGACATGTTATGTGTTTAAGATTAGTATCACTTATGGCTTAGTTTATGAATACACATTCTATTTACATTAATGAGATTAAAACATTTACATGAAAAATGTTAAAATCAATACAAAAGCTTCAATATGCATCATACTTAACTTCTGTTGCTAATTAGTCTCTTATGAGATTTTCTAATCAACTATTTTAAGAATTTCCTTTTACTTTAAGAGTTCTAACTTTTGCATAAGTTATCTAAGTGGATTTTTAACTGATCGAGCATGTATTTATTTTTATCTTAACTTTTACATGAGCCACTTATGCAAGTTTTCAACTCATCAGACTTTTGCTTTATTTTTTCTTTTTCATTTTGTCTTTTATTTTAGAAAAAAATACTTCTTCAACCAGTCAAGGTTGATAAGTTCAAAGAACTCATTACCTTCCAAATCTGAAATGTGGATTATGCCTCCTAATTAGGTCTGAATTTCCTATATGGTTTATGAATAGCCAATCTAACTTGTTTTAGAATGAGAAGACCCTCTTGCATAGCAACAGGCTTAACCTTCTTATTAAATGCATTCACCATGCACTTTTTGTAAAACTATAGATAATACAAAGCCTTCAATTGCTTATCATCAATAGCAATAAGCTGCTCATATCTTGATCACTTCTACTCAACTTCTAAAACAACTTAAAGTGACTTTAATTCCACTTCAATTGATAATATGACTTCTATCCCATAAATTAAAGAATAAGGGTAGCATCCATAGGACTCCTTGTGATGGTTCTATAACCCTACAAAGCAAATAACAACTATTCATGTCAATCCTGGTAAGTCCATACTATCTTGGCCAGAATTCTCTTAATTATCTTATTAGTTACTTCAACTGCCCCATAAGCTTAAGGGTGATATGGAGAAGATTGATGATGTTTGATCCTTGGAACTCCATGCCAATATCTGATACTAAGTGATGTAAGACCCCATATCTATATATGAGAACCTATTTTGCCATTAGTTTACTAAAGGATTCTATCTCCACCCACTTAGAGAAGTAGTCAATATCCACTAGTATATACTGATGTTGATTAGAAGCATTTGGATGAATCTTATCTATAATGTTAATTCCCCCAAATTGAGAAAGGCCCTCACTCTGTCAAATTCTGTAATTCGACTAGTGGGATGTGAATTAGATCTCCATAAAACTGGCATTCATGACATTATTATACAAATTGTATGCAATTTACCTCCATGGTAAGCCTTAAATAACATTATTACAGGATCTTTTTATGCATTGCAAACCCATTCATGTGGGATCTACAAGCACCTACATGTACTATTTATATAACTATTTCAATCTCCTACCTTGATATACACCAAAGTTGCAAACTATCAACTGTTCTTCTATAAACAACACCTTGATGCTAGGTGAAATTAGCTATTAGCCTCTGCAAAGCTAGCTAATTAATCTTATTAGCTTCTACTGAGTAAGCATCATTTTTAAAAAGTTCATGATATCGGCATACCATGGAGCCTCTTTTGGCTGGTGAAGTACCATAACCCATTCTCTATATAGCAGAGGATACTCAATTGCTCGATGATCACAGGTTGTATCTAACTCTACGATCATTCATATATCAAAGCCATTATGGCTAATACATTAGCTATCTGATTCTCATCTTATGGAGTATAGGTGAATTTACATGAGCTGAAATTGCAAACCATGAGCTTCATATATTCAGCATAAGGCTTAAGCTTCTCTTCTTTGACATCCTACTCGACCATAGACTGGTGAATGACAAGCATTGAATCATCAAATAGCTCAATATCTTGAGCATAAATCATCAGTAGAACCTTGAGCTTGAAAAGACATACCTTATACTTAACCATATTATTAGTGATTGGGAAGCTTAGCCACTTCAAAAGCATGATTAGCTCATCTTTAGAAGTGACTAGCATAACTTATATTCCTTTACCTCTCTTACTGATGGTCCTTAAGAACTATAGTAGTTTTATTTACTATTTACTGCAAGCATATAGGTAATTATAGTAAGATATCGATCCCACGAGGATTAATGGCTTATCTACCACTACTTGGATTCCAATCTGTTTAAGCAATTATAATGGTTGGGTAATCAAAAGTGATCAATTACAAAAATAAGTAAATGAAGAAGTAAAATAGAATTAATGGTAAAGCGATGAAAATAATAATAAGAAGCAAGGGATTGAGATCAACATCACCAAACTAAGATAATAGTCATATGCTTATTACCACCCAAGATATCCAAAGCATCAGTCACCCTCTCTTAAAGCGAGACTAACTAGATTTTGTTCTCATCTTAGAATTACTCTCTTGATCTATTTCCTTCAATTAGAGAAACCATTAAGTAATCATACAGGAGCTAGGAACATGTAGATCTCTCATACATATCTACCTAACTTGAATGAATAAACATTTCATAATTCAACTCTCATTGCAATTATAAAGCCTAATAAATTGTTTAAAAAGCTAATATGTAGAATTAAACATCTCTCAATGTTCAAGCATTCTATAATCCAACTCTCATTGCAATCATAAAGCAGAGATTTCATTTTTAAAACCAATCTTTAAATTTAAACATTTATAGTAACATAACAAGCACAATCAGTTATCCTAGCAAGGGATTTTAGAAATCAAACCCTACAACAAACTACTTAGCCACTCATGGCTTACAAGAAACACAAGAGTAGATGAAGAAGACAAAGGAAGAACACATTGTAGCAGAAAATAAATGCCAATTGAAGTGTAAAATCTCATATGGGAGTAGTTTATCAAGACTGCATACCCTAGCCACCATCTTATTGTCTCCTTTTATCTTCAATGAGGGTCACACCTTGCCTTATCTTAAATTTATCCATATCTTTTCCCATGTTGTGGATTGCATTGCCCATTAAGTCTCCTGTAAAGCTTTTTTTTTGTTCCCCCCATAGAACCTATTCCTTCTACTAAGTTGACTGCCAGATCGCACTTAAATTTGCCCAATGATTGAGAGTCCATGATCATGGAGTTAAAGTCCACGATCGTGGCTTTTTTCCAGTGGCTTTTTTATGGTGCACATCTTTTGCATGATCGTGGAGTTAGGTGCCACGATCGTGGAGTTCTACCAGGTCCCTTTTCTCAATTCATGCCCTCTGTCTTGATTGTGGAGTTGCATGCCACAATCGTGGATTTGCTCTTCATGTGCAAAATTTCTTCACTTCCTCTTTATTTTCTCCTTTTAACTCTATATGCTTATCACACACATCAAATTCCATGAAAGATAACATAAAACAAAGCAAAACATAATGAATTTGATGCAATTTACATCATAAAAACGTTTAAAATGTAATACATGATGGCACACATCACTTACTAACTGCACCATCAAAGTGCAACTTCCATCTTTGGATATTAATTGCCCCTAAATGCTCATTTGAGAAGTCTAGTTTAAAATTTTTAGAGTCATCCACTGGTCTACATGCTAAGAATTCGACAATTGCTCTACCTTTAATCACTTTCTTAGTGATGTACTGCACATCAAACTCAAATAACAAGATCACCCATTTGGAAAGCTTCCTTACTAGTGAATGAGCTTCATATAAGTATTTCATCAAGTTAACTTTGGAGATCACCTGAACTTGGTATGATTATAATTAATATATGAGCTTCTTAGTGGCCTAGATGATAACCATGCATAATTACTCAATAATGTTGTATTTTCACCCTATTGGCAATAGTTTCTTACTTAAATAATAGATAGCATGCTTAATCTTAGCTTCATTTTCCTGAGTAATCATCATTTCCACTAACTCCTCTGTTGACCCTGACTTTTCACTCTCGTGCAATTTCGGGTTTTTGTTGATTTGGCTTGGTATTAGTCCCTAACATCGACCTTGATTATGCACATATGCCTCTGTGGCCTCCCCTGAGTGTTCTGGACATTCAAAGTGCATTACAGTTGGCAAGGCCCACCATGGCACTTAGTGGGGCCCACTAACCTTTTTGGCCCATTCTGTGTATTCTGTGCACACAGAACACATTTTGCTTATGCCTATGCAAGGCAGAACACATAGCATGCAGAATGCTACATTCTGGGCACATAGCATTGTGGGCCCAAGACAGAGCACTGATGGGGCCCACCATCCTCATTAGCCTATTCTGAGTATTCTGTGCATACATAACACACTTTATTCCTACCTATGCAAGGCAGATCACATAGAATGCAAAATATTGCATTTTGGGCACTTGGTACTATTTGCCCTAAATAGTACATAGGTGGGGCCCACCACCTTTATTAGTTTTTCTGAGTATTCTGTGCATACATAATGCATAAACATGTTGCCTACATAAGGCAAAACACTTGGCATGCCAAATGCCACAACCCGGGCCTGCTCCACTGTGGGGCCCATTAGAGGCAGTAATGGGGCCCGCTACCCCTATCAGCCCATTCTGCGTGTCCTGTGCACACAGAACACATTTCATGCAGGCCTACACAAGGCAGAGCACTTGGCATCCCAAATACCACATTCCGGGCCCACTGCGCTGTGGGGCCCACCGAAGGCATTGATGAGGCCCACCACCTTTGTCAATCCACTCTGAGTGTTCTGTATGCACAGAACACATTCTACATATTACCTACATGAGGCATAACACTTGGCATGCTAAATGCCACATTTTGGGCCATATAGTATTATGGGCCTGAAATAGGCCCATTAGTGGAACTCATTATTTGAGGCCGAATTTGGCAAAACTCAAAACTGCAAAGTGACTCAGAATGTCGATTGCATCTCAGTTGACATATGGCATGCATCTTGTTTTTCCTGTACGAAGTGGAGCACATATGGTCTAAATGCTAGCTGCGTAGCATATAGCACTATATGCTACGCATGTAGCAAAAAGAAGATGTTTGGTGGGGCCCACTTTGAAGACCCAACCTAATGTGCTCCGAATAGCACAACATCTTAGAATGTTGAATAACGCATATTTAACATGTAACACACATTACATTTCACCCATACGAGGTGAAATACATGAATAAGGTGTATGACACTATGCACACTATTTGATAGAAAAAAAGACGTTTGATCAGGGGCCTTTTCGGGACCAAATCTGGAAAACTTTGCATTACAAAATGCTTTAATATGTCAAATGATGCTTGCTTGACATGCAGAGCGCATCCCGTTTTGCTCATACAAAGTGGAGCGCACAGGGTCAAAATGCTATATGCGCAATATATAGTACTATATGCTATGCATGTAGCATAGTGAAGACGTTTGGCTGGGAGCCTTCTTGGGACCAAATCAGATATGTGCCACATTACACAATGCCTTGGTACACAAAATGATGCTTATAGGGCACAGGGTGTGCATCCCGATAGGCCTCAAATTTTAAAGAAAATGCCATTTTAATCCTATTTTTCGTCGATTTTTCACCCAATCTGACCACTTCAATGGCATTCAAGGCCTCCCTATGCCTTGGGTGTCCTGGATCTGCCATAAACATGCCGGATCTAAAATAATTTTAACTTTACAATTATTTTTCTTGAGTTGGATGCAAATCCATGAAGCAAAAATGCATTTAAGGCTCCGATCTACCTAGATCAGGGTCGGATCTAGGGGTTTTGCTTAAAAATCTTTGAATTTTTTTTCTGTTTTTCAACCTATGTACGCCACATATCCATCTATATGCAGCACACATAGGCTATGTGTGGTGCACATAGATCTATGTGCTGCGCACATAGATCCTGATTTTCATAGAAAACACCATTTTTTGCCTAATCTGCTTCGGATCTGATTTTTCTAGTGACTTCAGTAGCTTATTCATGCACTTGGGGTTCTGGATTTATCAAATATTGCTCATATCTAATTGATTTTAGCCTTAAAATTAATTATTTCATTTAATTACCTAATTAAATGTTTAGATTTCAAATCAGAAGCCGATCTGAGCTCAAAATGAGGTACTGTCTTCATTAAAGTTGTGTGTTTTTGTTTGTACATTGTTTCTATACTAACAGATTTAATTTTCTTGTAGATCAACCAGCTATGTGCACCACATGTTGATCTATATGTGCCACACAGAGCCTATGTGTGGCACACATAGGTCTATACGCGGCGCACATACTTCACGTTTTTCCAGAAAACCCGTATTTCAAACCATATTGTTGACGTATTTTGATTTTTCCAGTGGTATTTGATGTTTTACAGTGGCTCAAGTATTTTGGATCTATCATAAAATAATTACATTTAATTAATTTTAGCTTCAAAATTAATTTTCATGATAAAAGCCATTTTTACTCGTATAAATGCGATTTTTGAAAGGATTGGAATTAAATTGGTCGAGTGGCTATCTCCAATAATTTTTATGTGATTTTAGCCCTCCCATTTAATTTTCCATGATCAAATAAAAATAATTTTGCCTAAAATTATTTTTATAAAAATTACTTTTCACGTTCCGGCTCGTGTTAATTCACACAATTATTACTAAATAATTGCTGGATTTTGACTCTTGGTTCATGCTTTTAAATAGCATTGGACTAGTCAAATAAATCCTAAATTCATTTGCTACTAATGAATCTATTTGTTTATTTTTGCATATTATCCATCGTGCATTTTTGGATTGTGCAACTCGAGGAGGAGGGGATGTTACTTAACGTCCCAAAATATGTATGCGAGGACATTTATGTAATAGGATAGATTTATTATGGCTGTGTAATAATTTATCCCATATCTCGGGTGTATCCCCTAATTTCCTCGATCCCTTTCACCGGCCATTAATATTTTTATTCATGGTTTATATTTGCTAAAATATACCATGTCATCATGTCACATGCCATGTAACATGCCACATCACACACTACTATGCCATGCCATAACACACTATATTTCATATGCATATACGTATAAATATGCCAATAAGCCAATACACAATAAAAAAATACGCGCAACTTACCACGCATATGCCATGCCATCTCACATGTCATGTCACATGTCATATACACATATACTATGTTGAATATACATTCACATACACATCCACTATGCCATGTTATGCATATGCCATGCCATACATCACTTCACATGCCATGCATACGGTATGTCATTCACTATACCATGTCATGCGTATGCCATGCCATACATCATTTCACATGCCATGCATACGGCATGTTATTCACTATTACCATGTCATGTATATGCCATGCCATACATCATTTCACATATCATGCATATGGTATATCATTCGCATCCGCATGCCATTCATATGCCATGACACTCACTTCATACACCCATGCATACACCCAATGCCAATACGATCCAAAACGTTAATGAATAAAACAATATGGTATTTACCATGATTATATGCCTATATGTCATGCTAGGTTGCCATATCATGCATATGATATGTCATTCATGTTCATATGTCATGCATATGTCATGTTACTTTATCGCAATTTCGCATGCCATGCATATGCCATGCCATCCAAATGTCATATAGCTTTATATGATATTCTATGTGCAACCTTGCAACGCTAAATCACATACTGCGCAGTGTGTTTACATATACGCTCGTATGCTTGCTTGCCTAGGACAATTAATCCCAACTATAATGGTAAAATTGATTTTAGAAACTCATAGAAATAGATCTCCACCACCCGAACCTAATCTTTGAAGGGTTTAACTAGCACTCATGTTATAAGTCGGTTGGACCAATCCGGAACCATCCGGTGGTGACTCCCTTGCGACTCTTTCGAGTCCATATCATTCCCTAAGGGAACCCCTCAAGAAGACTATGCTTTCACTCCAAGTGCGGTCCTCAGTCTGTGAGCATCGCAATCCTCGCTCTAGGCTCCGGTAGAAACGGGCGCTCACATCCTCTAAAGCTAGATAGAGCAACAATGGTTTCCTTAGCTACAATGGCTGTATAATTGTCAAGCTAGAGAGATAATACTTCACTTTTTCAAATGTGAATTGGCAGTTGTCATCCTAAACCAAAGGCTAATTCCTCCTTAAAAGCTTAAAGATGGCCTTATATATAGTAGTGAGATTAGTAATTAATCTATTAATGTACTAAAGTTGTCTTATAAATCCCCTAACTTTGATCTTAGTTCTAGGAATGGGCATCTCATAGATCTACTTTACCTTATTAGGATCCACTTCAATACCCTTTTGACTAATTATGTGACCCAGCAGCTTGTCAAACGTCACCCTAAATGTGCACTTCTTTGGATTCAATCTGAGCCTGTTTTTCTCAACTCGTATGAGAAATCTATCAAGGGTATTCAAATAATCTTCTCTGGTGAGAGACTTCACCATCATGACATCCATGTAGACTTCCACTTCTTTATGGATAAGATTGTGCAACAAGGTTGTTACGACCCTCTAATAAGTAGCACCTACATTCCTTATACCAAAGGGTATGATCTTATAATAATAGGTCCCTCATTCCATGATGAAAGTTATCTTTACCTTATTGTATCCAGAAAACCCATCAGCAAATGAATACATAACATTAGTGGTTGCACTATCTACTAGCACATCAATTTAAGGCAAAAGAAAGTCATCCTTTAGGCATGCCTTGTTTAGATCCCTATAGTCTATGTATACCCTAACCCTACCATCTTTCTTGAGAACCAAAACTACATTGGCCAACCATTTGGCATAATCAACCACTTCAAGGAACTTAGCATCCAACCACTTATGGAAATCCTCTTTTAACCTTCTAAGCCCACTCTGTTCAGAGCAGATAGAGCTTCTATTTCATTGACTTGAACTCAGACTTGATTAGAATTCTATGTTTCATTATAGTTCTATTGGCACCTGACATGTCTTCATAACCTAGAGTAAAGGCTTTTATATGCTATTTTAACACTGATGATTTTTGTTCTCTAATCTTAAGTTAAGTCACATGAAATCTAAAGGATATAAAGTCTATCATCTATGCTAGTATTAATAGTTTCAAAGCTTGATATGTTAATATAAAAAATGCTCATGTAATGCTCATATTCATGCATAATGCTATTAGAATACACATCATAAATGTAAGCAAAACTATTTTTCATTGCATTAAATTTTAAAGGGATTACATCATCATCAAAAAGTACAAAGATAAGGACAACATCATCCTCATAAAAAATCTCATTAAATGTACTATCTATTAAGGTGGTGATGTCTTGGTAGATCTTCTAAAGTAGTAAGTCACCCATGATAAAATTAGATAGTATGGCCTCTAATGCAACAACTGTAGTGGGCTTCGGCTCAAGGTGATCAATGGTGGGATCGACAACATCACTAAAAATCTGAAAGTCATCATCAGGACTAATGATGGAAGAAGTGGTAATGACCTCTTTAGATGTTGTTAAGACTGACATGTCATAAACATCACCAAAGATGGTGAATTGTTGGTTGTAGAATTCAACCAAGTTAGGCAACTTAGGAGCTCGATCATATTGAGTCTCTCATTTGAAAAAGATAACCAACTTACACTCTTCTAGCTTGTCCAAAGTGTAGGGGTCAAAATCAATACAATACCTCCCCTACCACATAGTTATAAGGATGTTGAACTCTACTAGATTCTACTGGTAATGGCTTAATCCTTTTTTAGGGATACAGTTTTTGTTTTGCAATATCTTCTTCATAATAGGGCTCAGTTAGTATGAGCATGACTCAAGTTTCTAGATGGTAGCAATCTAAAAACTAGTCATAAAAAGGACATCCTCTTTGATGAAGACTAAGGCAACCTTATCATCAGTAGCAATAGTAACCATACTCTTTTCATACAAAAACTTGATTTTTTTATGCAAGGTGGATGGCACATCTCCTATTGGATGGAGCCATAGTGTTAACACTACATTTTTTCCCTCTGCACATGAATGCTTAGCTGCTCCTTTTGGGAATGTACTATAACTTGTTTCCTTATTAAGGTGGCTTAAAACAAATTTCCATTTTTAAGAGTAAGTTGCATACATGAACTTTACGCACTCGTATGTCATTTGGGCCTATAATATGCCCATCATTTAGCCTATGCAAGATAGTAGCCTTTATGAGCCTCTAACTAGTATAGTTGGAGGAAGGGAACTTTATCCCACATTAGCAATCTAGGGTTGGCACACCTTGCAAGGCTCCTATAAATACCCTTGGGTATTAGCCTTATACACACACATTATAATATAGAAGAATATTTTAATTTTTTGGATTTAGAGGAGGATTTTGCTAACCTTGGTAAGACACTCTTTCTCCCATTTTACTTTTGATTTCATGCTTTGGTTACTACACCAAAAGTTATAATGTCATTTAGGGTTGTCTATACCCTAAATAGTTTATGACAATGAAAAAAACAACATTTCATTTATGTTTTTCACTATTTTTTTTACTCGATGAACATGATGTTCATCATATATAGCATTATATATGACGCATATCACTTCTTTGAACATGAAGTGCAATGCATATCATGTATATGTGACATATTACAATTTTTTTAAAATTGTAATGGATATCATGTATTATGTGATACATATACTTATTTAGGTTGGTCGAAATCCAATTTCACTCATATTTCAATGTGGCTTGAATTTCAATGATGTTTTTAATGATGTTTATGGCCTCATAATGATTTAAATGCATTATTTCATAACTTTTCATTTAATTTTGGCTTTAAAATTAGATTTTATTAGATTTAAATGACATTTTTGACTTATTTGCTTATGTTTGACGTGATTGGATTCCATTGAGTATTTGATCCAAACCTTAGTTGATGTTAATGATATTAAGGTCCTTTACTATGGTTTCCATGATCAAAACTTATTGATTTTGCTATCAAATTAATGTATTTTGCCTATTTTTCAATTAAAATGATATTTTGATTGATTTCTAGGTTTGTTGTCATTACAAACCCTAATTGGATGTTATTTCTAAATTCTAAGTGATGTTACAAAAGGATCTTAGAATCTTCTAATGATGATATTTAGCTTTACTACCATGTTTAGCTTTACTACCATGTTTAGCATTCCTGCCATATTTAGCTTTATTACTATGTTTAGCATACCTGCCATATTTGACATTATTCCCATATTTGACACATTCCATATTTGGTATACTTTCCATATTTAGAACTTTATTTTTTAAAAAACTTTCCTTTTTTGTACTTTCTATATCCATGCATTAGGGCTCATGCTACTTGAGGATTTCTTAAAGTGGAAAAGATATTACAACACATCTTGGAATTTATGCAAAAATGAAGACCCCTATGTAATAGAATAATATTATTTTATTATGTTTTTTTTCTCAAATTGTATTATGTTTACATCTCTCATGTATCCCCTATCTCTCTTTCCCCTTTCATCGATCATCATTCTTAAGGTTTTATTCATATGGATGGTTTTATTTTACCTTGCTATTATATTTACCATACTATATGTCATGTCACATGCCACCTCACATATAAATCCTATGTCATATCACTTGCCATGTTATATGTCATTATGTCATGTTACATTAGTTATACTATGTCATATGATATTATGCCATGCTACATCACACACACATCACTATGCCATGTCATTATATTATGTCATCACTTCACATGTCATACATATGCCATGCCATCCAAATGGCATTTTACTTTGCTATGTTATGCTACACTTATCGTTATGACATACTGCATTATGTGCTTACTTTTACGCACTTACTTGATTGCCTTCCTAGGGTAATTAATCCTAATTATAATTGTAAAATCAATCTTGGAAACTCATAGAAATAGATATTCATAACCCAAACCCATCTTTAAAAGGTTTAACTTAGCACTTATGCTATGGATATATTGAACTAAATTTAGAACTATCTGATGGTGACTCCTTGCAACTCATTCATGTCTATATCATTCCTCAAGGTAGCCCCTCAAGAAGATCATACTTTCATTCTAAGTGGATCCCTAGTTCATGAGTTTCACAAGCCTCACTCTAGGTCATAGTGAAAGCCGCTCTCATATATAGCTAGCCCAAGAGCAAAGCAAAGGGTAGATGGATGTCTAAAACTGTGAAGTCCAACACTGACTCAATCGGCCTAATAATGATGGTGGCAATGAAGGTACCAATAACTTTAAGTGGATAGACATTGATACCCAAGCCATCATCCACCATAACATAAGGAGGAAAATAGTTCAAGATATACACCCTAATGAGGAGTGCCTTGTTATGAAAAATACCCTCAACTAGTAAATCTATATCAAAAATGTAATTATGCTAGACTTTAACTTCTAGTTCACTAACTCACTAAGGTGAAAGCAGATGGAGAGATTCTCATACTAGAGAGTGCTTTGATGATGACCTTTCAATGCTTTTAAGAGGATAGCACCAAGTACTAGATATTGATGTTGGTTTGAGTTGTCTTCTACTTAATAAAGTCTTTTTTAACTACTTGATGACTACATTCTTAGGTTAAGCAACCTCTTTACCCTTATTAGCAGGTTATGGAGTTAGTGCACTGCTTAGACCAGCCTCATCCATAGTGGGTCTAGCCTCTATCAACTTCTTCAGAGCATATTTTTCTTGAGATTCGGAGGAGTGAACCCTGTTGGTTTGCTATATTATTAATCAATGGAAGAAATTTAAAATTTTTATTTAAAACAACAAACCAAGAGAGGATCTTTGCATCAAAACACAAGGAAACTAAATTAGAGATTAGATATAGGATAAGATAGTAACTCTTACATATCAATGCAGTTCTCCTTCATTCTTGATCTCTATGTTGTTTATGGTTGTAGCAAACCAAAAACCACCAAATTAGGTAGCCTCAAATAGTATCCATATAAAAATAAGGGAATCCAAGCAAGCAACGATTGCTTTTATCTCCTTTCCTGTGAACTAGCAAAGAAAAAGAAGAAACTTATGGTATTTTCTTCTTCCTCACAAATCAAACTTATGAAGGCTGAATTCTCCCTTTCCAAAAGGTGGTATGTTTCAGCCAAAGGAAGAAAAATGAGTGGCTTAACCTAATTTTGAGTCATAACAACATATTAATACTCTAAAAATTAGGTTAAGCTGAAACCCTTTCAGCTTAAGTCAAGTCTGGGCCCATCTGTGACTAATATGGCCTGTGACTGTCACTTGCCTTATCATAGCCCAACTCAATAGCCCAACTTGAACTTTATAGACTTCTAAACATTGCAAGTTAAGTCCATTAGGTGTTAGGTTAATTTCCATAAGTATTTTTTTTTACTTTTCCCAAAAGTACAAAAATGCCCTTTTAGCTTGTTTCCTCATTTATAAGTGTGTGACCTTTTGGGTTCCTAATATGTTGGCAACATGCTAAATCTTATATTTAACATGTAAATCATGAGTGGTATCTAGTTATACATCATGATTACCTAAATATTAGGAGGTCAACCATTGGTTTGACTGCAACCCTTCCATATCAGATACCGCTGCAATAAACTCCTTTCACCAGCACTATCCCTTTTAGGTTTGAGTATGGATTAATGTCAACTCAATGTATTACTAATCATGTTAAGTCATACCCTGAAATAGATTTATCATGTCATATAATCTTTATTCCCAAAATGCCCTTATGAATCATATTCGCCCTGGGCATCCTACTCTGGCCAGAGATTCCTGAATAAAGACTACTTCATGAATCTTTGAGATAACCCCTACTATTAATCTGGGGTGGCAAATTCTCTATTGATATTCAAATACCTTCAACTATGTTATACCATACCCAACCTCCAAACTATAACGCCTCCTAAGGAGGAATAAAGCATAGGAGTCAAAGTACAGTAATCCATAGTTAAGATAACCTTGATATCTCAAGTCTAAGGATACTTGCACTACTGATATGAGTGAGATACAATTTCA
>CANYBF010522948.1:0-47526 GCA_948192965.1 Dalechampia spathulata
AGAAACTGGCGGTCTGTTTATGGCACAAGTATGGAGGGGGCTACCAAAAGCTCTCTTCTGGCAACCAAGGAAAAGGGAAAGCATCCTGTTGCACTATTTGTTTGATTTGATTTATGTGATTGAATTCAATTTGGCGGGCTGAATTATTGTACCTTTTGACATTTGGTTGGTAAATTCCATCCATTACCCGATTGAATTCTTTCTATCATTCCATATATATATATATATACCCCCTTGACGAGTATGCCAGCTTAAAAGCAATTTCAGATCACCATCAACAGGAATCCCTCTTTCTATCGAGGCTATCACATCACATTCGTGAATTTGGTAAACCTACGCAACCCCACCACATGAATTGACTCTAATGTGAATGGGCCGTTTCTGGATCTTAATCAGTCCAATTTCCTACTAACCTGTCATGTTTTTTTTTAGCTTGTGATTAATTGATTTGAGATTTGATGTTAAGTTTCTCCTCCATTGTTGTTCTTGTGGATTTTCATCAGGCTCTTTGTCAACCAGATTGCTGTTTCCCTGGATGACACCACTTCTTCGCCGAATGGTCTCAATACTCCTGCTAGTTCCTCGAACCTTTCCTCTCTAAGCAAACTTGCACATATCTCTAGTAGTGATTCCAGAGCTTCTGCTCTTTGTAGGCTCTGTGGATTCCATTCTATCCTTGCTTCATCACCGTTGATGAAAGTCAGTGTGCTTGTTAATGACATGTCACTAGAAGCTCCATGTGATTCTTGGTGGTCTTCCTTCATCTTTGGCATGGGAGGGGTAAGCTGACCTCTTTCTCCCATTCCCTTTTCGCAATATGTTATACGCTTAATGGGTGATGTGCTGCTTGGCATTGTTGTTATGTGCTGTGCAGTTTTGTTCTTTTTCTTCATCTCTGATGACTTTTTGCAGCCTGGAAAACAACTAGTATCTATGTGATCTACAGTCAAACTTGCAATTCCCTGGTAGTTCTCTGGATTAGAACAACTTCCTTCCATGATGATTTCTCCAACTCCTTGAAGTTCCTTTTGGCCTATTCGCGCTTGCTGACAGGTTAGCGCTTGTTTCACATCTTCAAGGTGAATCCTTGTGATGCTTTCTGAAGTGATTTCTGAGTTAGCGCTCTCAGCTTGTTCTGCACTGCTGTGTGAATCATTTGCTGGTACCTTCTGCCTAAAGTTTGCAACCTTCTCTCGTGGAATACATCCACACTCCTTTACCGGGCTTGGTTCCTGACCATTATCATTCTTCTGAATCTTAGACTTGCTAGACAATCGGATTTCTTTTTTATCCTTGCAACCATGTTCAGACTTCACAGGGAGAAAGACAGGAGATAGATTGTGACATTGAGCTAGGTATGGTTGCAGAATTGGGTGCCTTAACAACTCTGCAGCCTGGAAATGGTAAAATGCAATCAGGAACACAAGCAGATATTGTTTATAACTAGAAAGAGAGGAGGAATTTGACAACTTGACTTACGGTTGGTCTGTGCTCTGGATTCTTTCTTAGCATGGTTTTGATTAATTGTTTCCTGCAGACAAAAAGTCAGCCTTACTCGGTTATTTATCACGTCGACTTTTGAGTCGTTGTGCCGAGACAGACTCGTATATATAATGTACCTAACAGCCCAGAATTACATACAATGGAGAGGAATACACAGTTGGAAGTGGAGAAATAGTGGAACGATTTATCTTGTTAATCAACCCAGCCATATCCTGATAATAAATTTATAAAACCTGTCATCGGCTACTGATGAAATTTATCTAAAAGATTTTGGATGAAGGCAGGCAGAACTTACAGGAGCTCTAAATGCAGGTTGATGTGCAGCCATCTCAAACATGCAGCAACCTGATCAAATAAATATTTATAACAACAGGACACACAGACAAGAAAATAGGCGTGTATGAGAGGGATCGTTATGACCTAGGGACCAAATGTCCGATTTGTAGCCGTAGGGAATATCCGCAAGAAGTTCAGGACACATGTAGTTGGGGGTGCCCACAATCTACATAAATAAATAAATATTTACAAATTTATACTAGTCAGTTTTTTTCGTTTTTCCAGGAAAGATAAATGAGATTCCAATTGTCATTCTTTTTATTGTAAGTGATCGGTTATCATTCAAATAATTGTTATAAAGAGATTGGGATCATGTTAGAAGCAGAAGATCGGTGAATGAGCCATTTACCGTTGATGCAAGATCTTCCTTGTTCAGCAATTTCGCAAGTCCGAAGTCACCTGGACAGGTGACGTGAGATAACATCAATTAGAGAACTTTTGGTATAAATCTACTGCGGACAAAGAGTCATTCCCTTTTCTGGGTTCTCACCTAGCCGGATGTCTCTGTCTTTTGTGAGGAAGATGTTCGAGCACTGGAATTGGAAAATGGAACTATTTCAGAACATTTTCATGGCAAAAAAAGAACAACCCGGGACTCCCCTGAATTTAAAAGAGAGAGAGGAAATAGCAGGTTCTTACTTTCAAATCCCTGTGAAGAACACGGTTGGAGTGGAGGTAGTCCACGGCCAGTAACAGCTGTGTCAGCCATTTGCAGAGCTTCTGATGCAGAAATAATTAAACTGTGCATTAGATAGAGAAGTAAGAAAATGCCGCATAATAATTGCAGTTTCTTGCAGATGTACCATTACCTCTTCGGGAAAATATGTTCTCCTGGCTTTCTTTATAATCTGAGCCCTGTACGACAGATGTTCAAATGTAAAAAGACCAGGTAAAGACACTTGCTTTTAACAAGTTGATAACGAAAACAGAAACTATTGGATTTGTCTTCCGACACAACAAGAACTTACATGTCTCCTCCTTCACAATAGCTTGTCACAATGCATATATAGCAGTCCTGTAACGCAAGGATGAGATCAAAAATAAGTTACATAACTTGGCAATGATTTGGATTCCGAGTCGTGATATCTCTTCTACCATACCAAGCAAGTTACAGGAAGGTACCTTTTCCACCCACGAATCTTTGTACTCCACTATGTAAGGATTATTCAGATTTGCGATCAAATTCATCTGCAATTGTGTTATTCATGTATATTTTCTATATCAAACAGTACTCGGCATCAATGAAGATGATTATGAACAATAATGACCGGCATGCTTCAATCCTGAAATTACGGTTACATAAACATTTGAATACTAACCTCTTGATGTGCCGTCTGCTTAAACTTTTCTGTCTGTTTGGCCAAACGGATTTTCTTCAGTACATACCTAAATATGGATAGATGCATAATTATCATCGTATCTCTGAAACGGCTCTAAAGTTTACTCATAAATGATTATAATAATTGCGATCGAAAAAGGACTAGCAGTATCCTCCTTACCTCTTATTATCAAACTTATGAAGAACGAGAAATGCAGCTCCAAAGGTGCCTCTTCCAATCTGTTCTATGACTTCATAGCCATCCATCTTCGATACCATTTCTTTGTTCTTAGCCTCCAAGATTGTTTCAAAGCTCGAGAAAATTAACACAGGCGAAAGCTACATTGACAGGCCAATCCGTAAGCTGGTGCAACGCATATCAAGTGAGGCATTAAATGGGCTACAAACACCATTTAATTGGATCCCGAGGCCACAAATATTAATGGCTGTTTGCAGGGAACAATATTTGTCACAGTAAAAAGTTGTGTGGAGCAGTGTAAATTATATAAAGGACTCATGCAGGCATCATGAGAACACAGAGAGAGAGCAATAAATCCTACATTTATTCATCATGCAGCCTATTAAACATTGCCCACCAAATACAAAATATGAACAGAATTGTCAAAGCTCAAGAAAAGTGTGAAAGGAGAGAAATGAAGAATGCAAGAATGAGCATTTTGAAATTCAAATAAAAAAAAAGGGAGCAAATTTGAGGCAAAAGCAAAGGACAAAGAAAAGGAAAAGTTTGCAATGGCAGGTTTGCCAACTACAGTTTGTTTTAAAAAAAAAATAAAAAAAAAATAAAGGAAAAGCTTACTTGCAGTTCGGGAATCCAAAAGATATCATTATCACCAAGTGGTTGGCATGTCACTTTCTCCTTAAACTGAAAATCTTGAAGAAATTTTGTTTCTGGCCTTTCAACGGCTAAGAAGAATGTTTATTTAAGCAAACTTAGAATTCCTGCTTGTTACTCTTCGCTGTTGCATTATCAAACAAAGCGTGGCTTCTAATATTAAAAGGGTGCTTCTTCCTAGCATCTGCTGATTTCAGTTTGCTAATTCTCCATCATGTTGGTGGGGGCATGGCCTAGAATTCTGAGAAATGGATTAGCATAAATAGACCCACCAATGGATTGTTACCATTTTCTGAATCTGTAGCATCAGAAAAGGCGATGGATGACATAATAAGCAGATGAAACCATAAAAGTTTGATTATAGCCAACCATCTATAGTCGAATCTAAATGTCATCCGCAGTACTAAAGTGAATGGAATATAGCTAGCTATATTTAGTCATATAAATCAAATTGCAGGAAGCTTGTCTTAGCTGGAACAGTATAGGAATATATATACATACGCATGTAGCGTAACAGTGTTAGCTGTAAGAAAAAATCCACTCATCCATCCAACCAAATCCCAGCCCAACCCCACTCCTAACACTGCCAGACATACAAAGAGACAGAAGTGGGTGACTTTGGATAAGATTAATCGTAGAGCAAAAGCATGGCCTTGTTACCACCTTAGGCCCACATTTCAAGCATCAGCTTCCGCCTTCATGGCTTCCTCTCTCAATGCAGTTATTACACATTCTGGTCCCCTTCACATATTGCAACAGCAAAAAAAAAAAAGAGAAATTTATTTGAAATAAATGTATTTTACGTCCAACGGCAGCTCTGAATATAAGCTTTATGCCTAGCATTTTTAATGGGCAATCCATATAACAGGAAGATGTTGACCTCTCAGGAATTACTGATAACTAACAGAGGTAAAAAAGAAAAGCCGTTTACATAAGAACGTACATGGCTGGGTGATTGCTGGCCTGTCAAGTTAACATCTTTCTCTGAAAATTGGCAACGTCTTCACTTAATTACCACTTAACAGCAGAAAACACGAAAATCTCAGAAACTTGCGCACGCATCCAGTAATAAACAAACACGTTACTTTCTTCTATTAACAAAAAGGATCTTTCCTTTCCGGAGACACACCACCTTACCTTTTTAACATAAATCACAAAGGAAAATCCTTGTTGCCAGAAATTAGAGTAAATCGATCCGTCTCTCTATAGCAAACTCCCCGAACGCTTCTATCTGTTGTTTCTTTTTTTCTCCTCAGCCATCCGGTAAGTGACGTGATATCTATATTTATTATCTTTTAAAAAATTTTACTTCTGTTTTGATTTTGAGTAATTCCTTGATGTATTTTTGTTTGTTCTAGTTTGATGAAAGCAGGACTAATATAATATCTGATGCAGCTTTGAGCTCAGTTTGATCGGTTCGAGTTATTTCCGACTAATAAAGGTTTGATTTTGAATTGGTTTTTTTCTTTTATTGTTTCCTTTTGGTTTCTGAGCATGCTTAAATTTAAGTGTTTCGATTCAATTTTGGCATTTTTAAGTTGAGAAGTTACTGTCCGGATTATTTTTGAAAGACCCATTAAAAAGGAGAGCTCTTTGTTACATTTCGAGGTCAAAAATCTATCTGCTTATGCTTTGAAGAAGAAGGTATATATTATTGTGTGTATCAATTGTAATATGTGACAGGGATTCATAGAATCCATGTTTAAGTAGGGGTTGTTTGCTTGCTGCGTTCTATCATATAAAATCGTCGGTAAGATGGATACGATTGACTCGTTTTCCTGGATCATTTATTAGTAATTTTCCACGCTGCTCTATGAACATCAGGTTCTGTATAACTTATATATATTGAAGGCGTTTTGTGCCTAGAACTACAAAATCTGACATGTTTGTGAAGTAACTGAACTAGCAAGCTGTTGGACACTGTTCAGTTTCTTAACACGTATGGTTGATGGGATTTGTCCTTGAAAATTCCTAGTAGGACTTCCATGTTATACATAGTCTTATGGATTGTAATAGATTCTTCATTTTCAACATTCAGAACCAGTCCGAAACCTTAACTGCTGATTTAATCTCCCACCCTATCTCTTTGGCTAAAGATATTCATCAATGCTGTTCATTAAAATCAGAAAAGTCTTGCAATCATATTGTGTCTTCCATCAAACTAACAGCTACATCCCAGTGCATCATTTCATGAGAAAGAAATAATGGTCTAAATGCATTTCTTTGTGTCAGATGATGTTTGATGTAATAATGAAAAATAGAGGAATCATCGGTCAGTAGTGCGATTCATAATTACAAGGATGTTTCATCCTTGAACATGTTCATAAAGCGTCATTTTGCCTAAAAATTGGCTCTTCCGAGCCTTGTATGTTTGTTCTTACGAGTCGACATGATTTCTGTCCTATCACATGGACCCCAGGCCATTTATTTGCTGCTTGTGCGCACAGGATAGACCTGATCTGGCCTTATGCCTTACCTCACATTATGAGTGTAGTGTATACTGGCCTTATGCCTTACCTCACATTATGAGTCTAGTGTATACTGGCCATTTCCATAGACAGTATCTTTATAGTAGTTGTTTATCATTTAATGATCTCATTGCAATCAGTTAATTGCAAAACAGTTGTCTGAAACCTTGTACCTAATGATATAACCGAATAATATGGATTTTTAAAATGCTTTACGAGTCAGGATTGGGTTGCATTTAAATGTTTACATCATTGCTATGCATCGAACCTTGTTTTCTATAGGAATGGTTGACTGAAATGCACAATTTATGGATATAATGTAATCTATATCCTTCTCATTTACACCTGATATTGGATGATTTTGCTATAGGAGTGGTAAAATATGGACCATGATGAGACAGGATGCCAAGCTCCTCCTGAACGCCGAAATCTGTGCATCAACAATTGTGGATTCTTTGGAAGTGCAGCCACAATGAACATGTGCTCCAAATGTCACAAGGATATGCTGTTAAAACAAGAGAAGGTTAAGCTCTCTGCATCATCTGCAGGAAATGTCGTTACAGGATCATCAAGCAGCACTTTTGAACTACCTATTATTGCACAGAGTGCTGATGTTCAATTTAACACAGCAGAGACAGAATCTGTGCAGCTTTCCTGTTGTTCGGAAGTGGGGGAGAGGGTTGGGTTGACTCCAAAGGCTAATCGATGCAGTGCTTGCAAGAAACGAGTTGGTTTAACAGGGTTTACGTGTCGATGCGGTAACCTTTTCTGTGCTACTCACCGCTATTCAGACAAGCATGACTGCCAGTTTGACTACCGAAATGCTGCCCTTGAGGCTATAGCAAAAGCCAACCCGATTGTCAAGGCTGAGAAGCTCGATAAGATCTGATGGGATAAATTGCATTAGTTGAAATTTGATGATCATTTCGTTTTTGACGTTTCTGAGTTGGCAAAGTATCTTATTCAGTGTCCGTTTGTCTGAATAGTTGTGTAAGGGGAGAAGACAGACACCTTACAACTTCTGTGCGATACGAACTCTGTATCTTTGTGATTGGCGAGAGTTTCGGATATTGGCGTCAGCTGCTTGAATATAAATTCTATGATTCTTGGTTAGATTTGTAATCTGTCATCCTGTTTCATACGGCTTTTCTCTTGTAGTTAACAAAAACGTGGCTTGAAATTTGTAGATAATACGTCCAAGTCATTCATGAACTCTCATATCCGTAGTTTCGTAAATTCTATTTATGGCTTCCATATATGGTGTCACAGGACCTGGTTTCCCATACCATTTACCTATATCTGATTACGTCTTCTTTCTATATATCAGTCATGTCTTAAAATTCACCACAAGCTGGCGACTGGCCTAGGTTGCCATCTGGTATGGCAGTTAAATAGGGTTTAGCAAGTTGATAATGTAAGAAGTGAAAGAATTTCTTCTCCAAGTTAATCAAGAGGTTTCCAATTTCTGTAACCAGTTTATAGTTTTACTGTTTATTCTTGAGAATATAAATATGTGGAAAATATCTTGGTGGGATGCAAACTAAACCAGAATTGATGCAGACATACCTGCAGAAAAAGTCTACTTAGCAGGCTAGATGGTGGCGCTAGATGACAAACATGACGTACAGGAGAATATAACTAATGGCGCATCTGCAAATCGAACACCAAATTTACTTTCTGTTTAATCTGTTAGAAACTCATTATCAAATGATGCAACAAGGCAATAAGCATAAACCACATAATCCCCGGACTTCATCAATCTGCTTCAAATTTGCACCATGAACATCAAGGATTTCAACGTCAATCTTTCGTTGTTGTATGCTTTAATTCTCCTCTCGTTATATTTTCATTTATTTTCCTACTCTTAAAGACTGCCAAGAACAATGATCTAACACTAAGTTAAGAAATGAACAGACGAAAAGCAGAGAAAATTAAAGGGAGATCCCTCTGGACTCAGCTTCAAGATACTTGCAGATCCTTTCCATGACCTCTCTACCCTTAGCACTATTCTGCAAAAACTTCTCAACACATCGTTGCTCTATCTTCTCTGCCATTGATGCCAACGCAGATAACGGCTTTATCCGTATACTTGTCTCCTGTTGACAAAGAGTCCATGTAGGATTTTCAGGGTGAGGATCATAGCGTATCTTCTCCTCCACCTCAATGAACTTCTGGAGACTGATGTTGCGGCTGGAAAGTTGCATGGAACGAGTTTGGGCATCAACAACTGTAGATTCAACACAATGGCAAATGTCCTGCCCAATAATTTTACGGATGAACCATGGTCCTGGAGCATGTACAGTAACAGCACGAGTGGTATATAGCTTCCCAGCTTCACGATCAAGCTTCCGGTTCAATGTGTCAACTTCAACGATATGCGAAAGAATACGCTTATTCTCAGGTTCAGTAAACTTGCGCCAGGATGCAGAAGTTACCCTCTCCCATGGGTGCTTATAAATATGCTCTTGCTTGTACGCTCTTACCATATTGTTCGATTTGTTGCACTTCATTTAGATCAAAAAGCCAAGCGTCAGGTACTGAATGACAATGTCAAGTGTAGTATCAAAACAAAAATCCATACCCATCACTTCTTATCAATTATGGTGAGTCTAAAATAAAACAAAAATGTCTAACCAAGTTATCAGAAACAGACCTAGGAATAACTACACCAGATTTCCAATCTTCCTTATTAAATGGTATAATTCTTGTTTTCCATACAGATTAATTCTCCTTATGGACCACTACCGAAATAAATAACATCTACATGGTTGAACAGCTGCGCAAAATATATGATAAGCATAGATGCTGAACATTTCCTATCATCAATCAACGTCAAGAACCTTCGCATCCCATCGATCACCCAAAACAAAATCAAAGTAAACAAAATCAAGGGAGTTATATAGAGATCACATGATTTGTAGCTCAGTTTGACTAACTCCATTTCTTAGGAGGAAGGGAACAAGACCAATCAATTCATTAGGAGGTAAAAGCGAAGAAACTTTAGCGACATGGTCTCTCAAACATACTCGAACACTCACAATCCAAGAATCAAAAAAATCTAGGCTATTCCAGCTAGTTATACAGATTAAAATAGAAATCATTCTCAAAAGTAAATAAACAGTCAAGACCGAATCCATACATTACATTTTCAAACAGAAAAAGAAATAAATAGATCATACAATAATGCATGAACGAATTTGACATCAAAAGAAACAGAACCAAAGCAAATAAAAAGCCATATAGAGATTCAATAAAAGAACCCAATAAGAGAAGATATTTAAAAAAAAAAAAACAGTACAAGAGATTAAAGATCGCACCTTCGAAAGAGAAAACAGGAAAAGATCAAAGACCCAGGAGAAAACAAAGATGTCCAAGAAAAAGGAACAGCGGGAAATGACGATAAGCGAAGGCGGTGGGCGCTTGCGGAGTACGTGCTCCCCAATTTTCCTTCGAACATATCAGTATTGATGGACTTGCTCTCTCGTGTTGTTCTTTTGTGACAGTTTTGCCCCTCCCAGGATTTACTGGTGGATCACTAGTTTGGACATGAAGTTGATTTATTTGATTATTGATTTTTTTGGGAAAAAAATCATGGGTTTTGACGTTAAAGCTTGTTTCTTCCGTGGTTTTGACCTACGGCTGCGATGTTATGAGTATTGGGCAAGAATGATGCTTAGTCCAGATTTATTGGGCTCATAATGATGCGTGGCTCGCAGTTGTTGGACTTTAGATTACGAAGTAGGGAAGAAGGATGGCATAAAATAATTAAGCTGAATATATTTATGGATACAAAATTTGGGTCCAACTTGCACCCATTAAACTGACATTGCATATGAATTGGGTCAGTCAGTTCTCGTTCCGGTTAAAAGCCCTAGCATGTTTCTTTGGAAACAATATGATTACGCAAATTGTAACTAAATTAAAGATTAAGCAAAAAAAGAAAGAAAAAAAAACTGTTTGCTCAATGAAAAAACATTAACATTAACGATAGCGACTTGATCATGCATTTTGACCGCCCATGCATGCATGCATCTTCAATAACTGTTTCAATCATTCCACATTGTGAAAACTCCTGGGTTTGATCCCTGAACAGAATCTCCGGACCAGTTTCCGTATCCTGTAGAAGGCATGTCATAGTCCACTTTAACATGAGCAAATTCTTCTGCTGATACAACCGCATTAGAACCTGTAGAATTCGTAGCCATCCCAATCCCATTTCCAAGATATCCTCCACCACTGTAACTTCCACTAGAACTTCCATTATTCTCCATGATGGATGAAGAACCCATGTTAAATAGTCCATGAAGGAGAGCTGGATTGTTTTGTATATAACTATTGTAAAGCTGAGGGTGGTTATGGTGGCTTGGCTGTTGTAAGTAATTATTAGACCCAGATTGCTGGTGTAATTGAAGCTGCGTTTGAAGATAATTTTGATGAAAGGAAGAATCTTGGGTGTAGTGAGAAATGTCTTGGTCATGTAAGGTTAGCAATGGTTGAGGTTGCTCAAAAGGCATCAAAGTGTAAGCAGCTGCTTGTAGTCTGCTAGAGCTTGAGCCTCCATATTGAAAACTTGAACCAAGTGCTATCATTTCCTCTCTTTTTCTTGATGATTCAATTGCTTGGGCTTCTTTGAGCCTCTTAGCTGCTCCTCCACCGATTGGTAAAGTATTGCTTTCAAGAATGCTCTTCACATCGTATCGACTCATGTCGAAGTTTGTCACTGCATTTAGTCCTCTAAACTTTATTGCTGCTATGTCATAAGCTTCTGCTGCCTCCTCCTCAGTGCCTAAATGATTCATTCACTAATTTGAAATTAATACCTAAATAGACATTACATATATATATATATAATATATATATGTATATAATAATATATATATGTTGAGTAAAATAAGACGCCAAGACAGATATAGTCTCTGTTTGTCACTTCAAATGATTGTGGGCGGAATGTTCAGAAATAAATACAGAAAATGAGAGCATGGGAAGAAAGCAATGACTTACTAAAAGTTCCCAAGTAAAGATCCTTGTTTCCTGCAACCCTACCAATCCTAGCCTGCCATCTTCCATGTTGATGATGCCTTGTAACTCCTCGATACATCGATGCACCCCTAGAGAAGCCACTACTCTTCCTATCATTTATCATAACTAATTAATTATAAGCCAAGTGAAGGGATCATAAAATTTTGTAAGAAGCTTCGGTCAGACTTGTGACTGATCAGGTCACCAAAATTCTTGGAATTAAAATATAAACACTTACCTTCGAATCGACGCAACAAACTCTTGTCTTGTCATGTGCTTCATCTCCTCTAGTTCCTTTTCATAGTTACTGATCTAAAAACAGATAGAAAGAACAGTTAGGCGTCCTGCTTCGTCTAATATTGTAGTTTTAGCACGGGACTTACCGGAAAGTTTGTGGTGGTGGAAGTTCCCCAATATTTTAGCGCAGCCAAATCATAAGCCCTGGCAGCTTTTTCTTCTTTGTCATAACCACCTGATCAGATAAAGAATATAATTTTAATTCAACCCACAACCAAATACGTAGGCAATAAAATGCTTCAACTAAAGACTGCAAATAAGAAGTTCACTAGATCAAAAAAAAAAATCTTTTACTGACCTAAATAGACTGCCAGCAATCGCGGAACCAAAGATGGCCGTGAAATTGAACAGAAAGAGTTAGTATATGTGCAACGATAAAGTTCTAAAAACCCTAGAACAAAGATTAGCCAGTATATTTACCTTGTCTTCCTTTCCTAGATTGACCTTCTCTTCTACAGCTATTATCCCAGAGATGAGCTTCGTACCTTCCCGTCCATCGATGTCTGGATATACAAAACTACCCATTATCCTTGAAACGCTGATACACTAAATTTCTAGCAAAACAGAAAGACGTAATATGCATTTTCCATATGGAAATGAATTCACCTTGTTACACCACGATAAATAGATGTTCTTTGGCCAAATGTATCTAAAGTCCTTCTTGGGGCGGCGGCTTCAACAGCGTTTGTACTATTATCACCACTGGCCTCGCAAGCAGAACTTTTGCCACTAGCACTGCCCATAGACAACGTCAGTGACTGCAAATTGTTAGAATTTTCTGGAAACTCATAGTTGTTAGAAGCAGCCACTACAGTGTTTTGCACGGGCATCAGACTATTGCTTTGAAACAGATAGTTGGCGTCATTAGCCTGAATATCATTGAAAGCCACAAGATCTGATTGATTCTCTGATTTGCTAACACCTAGAAAGTCTGCAACTTTCGGAACTTCATTACTGACTTGAGTATTGACAAGATTCCATTCTGTAAATTTAGTTATCAAGAAAATAGAATCAAAAGAAAAAAAGAAAGATTCAAGTGAAATGGATAAGGAAGAAGAAGAGATGTAAATGAATGAGAAAGAAGGAAATATATACCTTGGGCTTGAAAGGGGTTATCCATTGTTTCATTGACTAGCCCTAAAGAAAACTGTTGAGGGTGAGAAGCATGTAAATGGGATGGCAAAGAAGGATGAGTTGGAGAAAGAGGAAAAGAAAGCCAGTTGTTTGAATTCATTGAACCCATTCTTATCTCTTAGAGAATGAAACACTGTTTTATACTTCAACAGATCAATATCAATAATCTCCTGCAAGTTAAAAAAACTTGCTGATTATAAATAAATTAGATAGAAAGAATGATAATCAAAGCACTGAATAAATATATAAAACATTTACAGCTTTAGGTTTCAAGGATGGCTAGGGTTTTCCAGCAGATGTAATCACTCTCCTTGTCTCTCACTTGGTCTCAAAGCCTTTGGCCTAAGTGAATACTTAGGTTAGGAAACATAAGGTAAGGAGAGGAAAGGAGAGACTGAAAAGGGGAGAATGTAGAGAAAGGTGTAAACAAGTTAAAAGGAAAAAGAAGAAGGAGAAGAAGAAAGGGCTTCTCTTCATTTCCCACTTAGACACACAAATCAACCAAAATGTTCCTTTTCCTCACCCCTTTTGCAATGGTCATTTTAAGCGGTCAGACCATCAGAAAACCCATTTCCCAATGCATGAAATCCAAGTCATAATCATACTATAATAACAAATAAAACAAATAAGGGGCACGAGTGTCGCGTATAGTATAATGCTACTAATAAGCTTAATTTAGTGGTATTCTCGTTAATAAAATTAACATCATTTCCGTCTCTGTATCGAGACAAAATCGCAATTCCAACTGGAAAAATCCAAATAATACCACCCGCTTAATTAAAATTCCCTTTTTCCCCGCCTCTCTCTCTCTAACCCCACTTGGTTTATTGGAACTCTCGTCCTCGTTGAGTGCAACATATGACACCCCAAAGCCCAGCATTCCCACACTCTGCAAATCATCTCTTAGTCTAAATTATATCCCTCCGTTCTACGTAAAGTTGGTGTCCTCTCTCTCTCTAGTATAATCTATAATGTGATCAAACTCATAAACCGTAGAAGATTTTTCTCTCTTTCTCGACTCTTAAGGGGCTTAATTAAACTCATCGTTCATAAATTAAAAAAAAAACCATATTTGTAGATCCCCGAGTCCCTGCATGTGTTAACGTTGCTATGCGTACGGACATGCAATATTTTTATGAAAAAATCCGACATATTTAATATTAAAAGTACTGGTGGTGAGGAGTAAGAGTTGATCTGCTCTTAATATTCAACAATAAACTACCAAACCCTTGTTGAATATAATATTTGTTTAATCGAATTTAAAATTAGGGAAAAAAGAACTCCTTTTTTGTTGAAGGATTTCATTTGGTTCCCCAAGTAGAAATCTGTTGACCACCTAATTGATCTTCGTGCCCCGTCAAAAGTTATAATAAAACTATACATTAAAAAAACTTCTTACTCATGTGTACTGGCTTGCCATGTTTATTAATTTATTATCTTACCTTTGTCATTCATATACTTGGTTCATATTTGATGAACTTGTTTTTTTCTTCAAAAAGAAAACCTTCCCTTTACGTGTACTTCATCATGTCAATGTATTCGGTCAGTAAATCTCCTACTTGAAAGCAATTACTCTTGATCAGCAGCCTACAAAAGTTCGTGCCAATTCTTAATATATTTCATGGGTGGTATAGTGATGATATCCATGTGAGAATATACATACATGTTTACATTTTAGATCCATTCCTAGATCCAGTTTATCTATATTGAAATGTTCGATATATAAGCATGTGGTTTTGGAATAGTAAAATATTTAATGGCGTTAAAGATCGGGTATGATATTTACACTTACTATTATAAACTGAAAGAATGCTAAAAAAAAAGGGCCGAACCAGACAAGAATTTCAGTTTTGGAGGTCCAAAATGATCAACCGTTGTGTCTCTACATGACTTAGAAACTGAAGTGCTCAGAGTTTCAGACTAAAGTAACGGTGAGAATCTAAACACAGGATATCAATTAACAAAAGATTAAAGAAAATCAAATCACCTGCCATTGATGATGATCATGCAGCTTCCCCAAAATTCTTGAACATACATATACGACTAAGTTGACTGTAATGCACCAAATTAGGGGGACAGGACCCACGTCTCTCGCTTCTTTATTTTCTTTTCTCTTCGGTCTTTTTGGACTCTCTTCAAAAACACTACACCCTACAAACTCGAATTCTACGTGCTGCTAAAAGGAAAATTCATCATAAAAAAAAAAAAAGAATCTTTCTTTCTCGCACTCACTGGATAACGTGAGAAGGAACAATATCAAGAAATGACAGGAAAAACGAAGTTGGAAGGAATTAGATTAGCAGTGTGTAACCAACAGAAGTAGTCATTTTTCTTGTTTTTTTCTTTTTGAAGGAAGTCATTAACAAAGCAAGCACCTTTGGTTTCTTATCTTGGAGAAAGAAAAGAGAGAAGTGAGGGGTTGAATTAATTGGACACCGGCCATTTGTGGTAAATACATTTAATCAGAAGTGCATGTCGTTTCTGATATTGCGGCCAAATGCAGAGGAATGTGACTGAAACGTGTCAGTTTTTTCCTATTTTTATACTATAGTTTTTTTTTTTTAAATTTTCAGTATGGTGCCTTTTAGGGTTTGAAAGTTGCAGCTAGTCGGACCAATTATCCGGTTTGCATGCTTGCACAAAAAAACACAATTTGGAAGCAACTTTGACCATTCTATCTATCACCATGGTCCCTTTGTTCCTTTCTTTTTCTTTGTTCCTACATTGCCCTTCCTGCTCCCTTCTCCATGGTCCCTCTGTTACCCTCTTCTTCTGATTGTTTATTCCTTCTTGAATGGCATTGGTTGGAAAGTATAAGAGGAGTAAGCATTAATTATGGGAATTCTGAACCTCAAGAATTCTTTGACCATATGTTTTTACTGCATCTGACATGTTGTTTCGTAAATTGCATGCAAATGGTCTTCCGAATAAAATTCTTATATGGGGATTCAACAATTTTTAAAATAAAAAACTACTCAAATTGATGTATGTATATAATTCCTGATGTTGGATGGCTGTATCAAAATCTGTGTTTAAATTACTACTTTGCGAATCACCATATATATCCTTGATCCATGCTTGATAACAAGCAAAGGAAGAGGGAGACGGAGGGAATGTGGAAGGAGACGGACGAGGGCATTTTGGTCCAACGAAGATCACGAGAATCCAGAGGAAAGTATTGAGAATTTCCAAGAGGTGGGAGGAAACGCCGGGAAAGTGCTCGTGTCGCCTCGAAATGAAGCATTTAGAAAGGCACATGTATTTGGAAACTCTTGTTTTCTTCGCAGTTGGTCACACTTAAGGGTTAGGGTTAGGGTTAGTTTTTTTTTATTAATCTTATTAAAACAGGGTTATCGGGTTAGATTAATGTTTTTAACACATAGTAGATGCCAGCGAGCCAGCTACAGTGAAATAATGGCAAAATCGAAAATACAAACTCTAAAGATTTAGCATCATTGTGTATAAATGGTGAACATGTTGGAATGAATTGAGGGAAGTTCATGATTGACGCCATTCTTTTTATCTTGCTTCCTCCGTTTCCTTTGCAATATTCATTATATATATATATATATGCATACACATAAAGTTCAGTCTGATCCATGCTTTTAATCCATGCAAGTCAAAATCCATCCAATGAAGTATGAGCTGTCTAAGTATAACTAATATCATTTGACAACCAACATTCTTACCTTAATGTATATACATACATATATATATATATCATCTTCATGCTATTGACGTTGTGTGCGAATAGAAAACATGATACCTTCATATTAATTACACTAATTTTAATTAGTAATTTATCAGAAAAGGTTAAAATTTGAACAAATTATATTATACTATATTATATATCCATTATTAATAAAATCATTGTATGTTTTAATAAATAAATAAAATGATCATGAAATCTAGCTGCTATAGGTTGATACTATCGCAAGGAATGTGAATATAGGAATAGTTTAGGTTAATATCTAAGATGTTCTTGAACTCCGTTAAGCTGCACTACTCCTGTGCACTGCTAGCAATGTGTTAATGTCAGCATCATTTTCGCCTCATGAAAGTTACAAACCCATTTCACTAGCCAAGGTAGATATGGCACCATGAAATTAGTTAATACCGCAAAAGATCTAGACATTCTTACTTTTGATCCGTAACGAGATTTGGGTGCATGAACATTATCCCTTATACTACGAAAATACCTCAATGCTCACAAATTGGAGTAATAATATATGCAAATATAGTAAGGATATCTAAGGTTTCTGCAAAAGAAAAGTTACCTTTAACATTGAATTTTGTATTTCAATCGGGAGAGATAGAGAAGAGGAATTGCATATGATTGATTGGGAGCTGCGTGAGGTATCAATAAATAGTTATCGGGGGCAGAAATGTTGAGATGGTTTCTCCATTGAAGGCACTGGGCTAATTATTGGGAGAAGAGCATCACCCCCCCATAGGTACTTGCTTCTACTCAATAAATTAAGATTCATGTCTAGTTCAATTCCAATGTCCCTTTGGGTATTGCTGTACTTATCTTTCTTTCTATTAACACCCGTAAACAAAGAAAAATGTAAAATGAACTGGTAAAGAAGAAGAAGATCATAGACTGTAACTGTATGCAAATGTATGTACATATAAGAATACAAACCCAATTTAAGAAAGTTTAATCTCTAAATTAAAAAAGTCATGATGACTTTTTTAATCATTTTCAAATTTAAATAGCAATTAATTTTAATATTTTTATTAAAAAAATTAACTTCGTTATTATCATAGAATCTTTTAGCTTTGAATGATTAAAAATTAATATCTAAATGTTAATAAAATAGATAATAATTATCCAAAGGAAAGTAAAATGTTGATAGAAATGAAGGAATAACAAGAGAATAATGAGAAATGTGGAATGGAAAAGGGTAACAGAAGATTAAAAAGATGAAGAAAAAGGGCATGTGCATGGCATTGTCTAGTTTGAAGTGAATGAACAATAACTTGTGTGCCCATGTAATTAAGACGGTTTTTATGGATCGAAGAGATGACTAAATATTTTATAATCTTAATTATTTTCGATTTTGATTCATTCAATCTGATTTCCCCACCTAACCTTCACTTCTTAGTAGTTTATTTTACCAAAGATGCTCCTCCATACAACTAACCCCTTTCCAAACACCCACTCAATTTCAACTTTATCCTTTCCCATATCCAATACTTTCTTTCAAAAATATTCATACCATTCAACTATAATATCATCCATATCTTATATTTTATTATTTGATTATTAATTTTATTCATAAATATCATAATTAAATTGAAATCATTTTACTTATTATAAATTTTTATTGATTAATATATACCATATAATATATATAGTAGATAAATTTATTTACTAATATATATCATATAGTATATATTGCATTTGTGATAAAAAGCTATATTATATACAATAGATGCATTTATTTTCTAATATATGCTACATGTTATATATGATAGACAAAATGTATATACAATATAAAATTTATGTTGTATATGTTAAATAAATTATTTATCATATATATTCAATGATAAGTATTAGAAAATATGTATATTTATCCTTATATATTATATGATATATATGGTGAATAATTATCTATATATACATAGTGGTAGAGCTAAAAAAAAATCAGGTAAGGGGGTTGAAATTAAAGTTTATCTTTATTAACTATAAAGTATTAAACATAAATTCAAGTAAGGGGGTTAAAATTAAAGTCGATTTTGTTATCTGTAAAATATTAAATATTGATAATACTTATTAGTTTTACTATAAAAAATATATAGATAATAAAATAATAAAAGATAGCATATCAAAATTTATAAATAATAAAATTAAGCTAATTAATCAACTTTTACGTCTAGGTAGTTAGCTAAAATGTATTATTATATTCATTCAGTTTAATTAATTTTTCTTTCAAAGCAATTAACTAACTAATTGGAAATCGAGAAAGTTAAAGGGTCCTTTCAGCAAACAAGATACCATAAATGAAAAATTCAATAGAAGAACATGATAAACACGAATCATATTACTATAATAAGAGATGCAAACTATTCATAAGCATAAGATTTCAATCCTATGATCAAAATGTACTAAAGCATAATGAAATATAAAGAACTGTAAAATAACATAATGATATAAAGAAATACAACTATAAATGTAAATTACTAAAATGAAATATAAATCTTTAGTTTTCGAAATCTCTTTAAATCTTCTCCCTTTAAGCTTCCTCTTTAAACTTCTTCTTACTGCTTCAATTTCCACTTAATTCCTTTAAACAAAAACTAAAAATAAGGAAGATCCAAGGAGATTAGAGAAGAATAAAACTCTAAACCTAATTATATGATTCTAGAGAGAGAAAATCTAAAACTATAATGTGAAATGATAGATTCCCTCATAAACCCTTAGTTTCTACCTTGTATCCCATATAAAACTGCTAAAGAAAGAGTATTTTCATATGTATTATCATAATCCTTAAAAAATGATCAAACAACTTCAATTTGGGTCAAATGCATGAAAATTCATGGCTAAAAAAGTCAACATAAATCGTGTTGAGCTCGTATAATGAAATATAACCTAAATCAAGGCTAACACGAGTTGTGTTACCCTTAACATGACTCGTGTTTATCAAATTCCCAACAATGCATGCCAATTGGAGGCCAACACGAGTCATGTTGGTCATGACACAACTCATGCTACATGGAAACATAAATTTCATGCATAAATCATCCTTTTAATCTTATAAAACCTGAGCCAAAGAGTCAATATATATGAATTACATGACGAAACAACATTTACTAAGAGTTGCATGCATGAAACTAACAAATAATGCTTTAGCATGCACAATCTTATAACTAAATGTATAAAATACGTACAATAAGCTATAAGATAAATGTAAAGTGAAGAATGATAATCATGTATGATTTTTATATAAAATATTTATGTTTGAAAGTGAAAATATGAAAACAATACTTGAAAGGACATTATAATAAAGAAAAAATAAATTAAAAATATTATTATCAATATTTTTTCTAATTCATCTAAATTCATATTATTACATGAATTTGAGTCATATTGATTAAGCTTAGTATTAATTAAATATGATTTGAAACTTTAATAGTGATAAAAATATGATTTTGAATAAAATTTAAATTTTAATATTTATATCTCAATATAATTTATTTGATATAATTAATTTTAAATTTTTATAGTTCATTCAATAGATATAACATAATTCATATAACATCAAATGTTATAATTAATTTACATGAATTCTATATAAATCAATTGATAACTAACCTATTCATAAGTAGTTAATAGATTAGAGTAATTTTTTGGTGAAAAATAAAGAATTATTTTGGTAATAAAAATTATTATTTTAAAAATGGAAAACTCTTTTTTTGAGTTGCAGAGATGGTTTATGGGCTAAAACATTAAGTATGAGTGGGCTCAACGTATGATCCATCCCTACTTCTAATCGTGACTATAATACCATAATTAAATTACAATTTATCAGTTAAATGCAATTAATATACACCACTTTTAAAAAAATATTATCATAAATACTTAAGTTTTTACAAAATCAAAATTTAATATTTTTTTCAAAAATTCCCATCACCTCTATTTATTTTATATTTTCTAATTTAATTTTTTTTAAATTACCTTTTTTCTCTTTTTAATATTTTTTAACTTACCTTTTTTTTATTATTTTTTCTTAATTAATCTCGATCAATTTATTTTTTTTCTAATTCAAATATCATAACTTCAAATTACATAAAATTCTAATATATTTAAATTTTAAAATAATATTAAACAAATCATACAGCTCAATTATATGTATCTTATATTTTTAAAAAATTAATACTAAAAGGTATATGTTAATTATATTTTGTAATTAACATATATTATATTTTCATATATGTTAATTATATTTTCATAATTCTTTTTTCTAATTATATATTGTTAAATATTTATATTGTATATTATTTATGTTCAAAACTTTATTAATATACACTATAAAAATATATAGATTTAGTATGATTTAAAATTAAATTCCCTTAAAATTCATATTAAAATGACTAAAAAATAAATGTTAAATATACTTTAATTACATATACTTTAAACATACTTATAAATATTTTAATGTATACTTTAATTATAAAATTATTTGATCATGTATATTTAAAGTATACCTATTAGTTTACACTATAACGCTATATAGATTGATTTTGATTCAAAATTAAATTATTTTTTCTTTTAAAATTTATACTAAGATTATATAATAGCAATTAATGTATGTATATGTCAATTATAAAATTACATCCATTTATTTAAAAACTAGATGTATATATCAAATAATCTAAAGAAATAAAAAAATACATTTAACTTTCATAATGTGATCAATGATAATATTATATAATTTATGATCAAATTTAATTTTATGATTATATAATTATCTAAAGAAATAAAAAAAATACATAGTAAATAGAATTTAAAAAATATTAAATTTAATTTCTTACATATTTCAAATGTTAAAAAAAAATCATAATCCTATATACATTCATTAATTAATATATAAGTTAATGTATTTTTATCATTAAAATTATTATTAATGTGATTATTAATAATTGATTTCAAAATGAGTATTTATGAAAAAAATTTTATAAATTGTTTAAATACATAATATTTTCTATAAAGATTATATTTTTGATATTTTTTCAAAAAAAAAAAGATAAATGTGAAAACATTTCTCAACACAATCAGGCTTATTTCTGCCCTTTTTCCAACTAATTTGATGATCATCATTATGATAATAGTGAGAATGGAAGGCATTATAGAAGAAGAAAGAAGAAGAAGAAGAAGAAGAAGAAGAAAGGTAAAGGAAATCGAAAAAGAGAAAAGCAAGACTGCAATTGTGGGAGGGTGCAAAGTGATGCTGTCTTCCATGGTGAAATTGCAGAGGGGTACAGTGGACATCCACCCATCACCCAACAGTCATATGCCCATGGTTCTGCCTCACGCTCACTCATTCAGATCAGCCCAAATTTCTTTAAACAAAAAAAAAAAAAAAACCAAAGAAAGAAAGAAAGAAAAGGAAATAGAAAAGCAACCTGTAATTATGTCACGTTATTTTTAAATTTATGTAAAAATAATAATGAACTTTATAAAATAATAAATTTTCACTAAACTTTAAAAATCATATGTATTTATTTTTTAAAACTATATTTTCAAATAGAAAAGATAAATTGAGAAACACTTGTAAACTGCGACATCATATGTAAATGAGTGTATATGATTTTTGAAGCAAAGGAGGAATTATTAGCTTATTATATACACGTGATATCATATTCATGGCGATAAATTCCATAACATAAACATAGGACCGTCTTTTATTATTATTTTTGTGGCAACTATACACATATATATATAGAGTTATCAATGCAATAATTAATTGTAAATATTTGGTATTGCAGTTGGTAATAAATTGATGTATATAATATGCTTTATATTTGTTCCTAATTACAGCTTAATTAGTGTTGCTTGCTTTGTGTACTTTGAAACTACAAGTTAGTTCCTAGATTAATCATAATTTCTTTGTAATAATGGGGATTAATCCCCTTCATAATTCAAATCAAGAGTATTGAAAAAGCAATACCATCATATTTAGGACATTCACTTCTTACATTTTACATAATTATTTATCATCTTTTTAATAATTACTAGAATAGTCATGTTAGTTTTATTATAAAATCATAACGATTTACATTCAATTGAATCATATTAAGTTTCATCGATTTTTTCATATTTTATTATTATATATATATTTATGATTATAAACATTATAACATTATACAAATTAATACATACAATATTTAATATCTATTATTGAAATATTTAATCTGTTTCATTGATTTAATTTTTTTTATCCTATTTGAAAAAAATGATATTTCTTATGTATTATTTTTTTATATGTATTTATTATATTTTTAACATGTTGTAGTAAAAGAATTGATGGCCATCTATTTAAAGAATAAAATGAGAAATAACAGAGCAAGGATCATCTTCTTTTTCTAAACACTTTCCTTTTCCTAATGTCACCCTTTCTATACAAGGGTAGGAGGTCTTATTATTGATATTAATGTTAATCATAATTTTGAATCGAACAAAGAAAAATAAAAAGATGAAGAGAAAACGAAATGAAAAGGGTGAATTTGACAGAATAAATATTCGGTATTCGGTAAGTGAATTATTTTTATATGGTATTTAAGTTTTTAAGCAAGAAAGTGTAAAATTAAAGCTAAACAGATAAAAGTACAAGCTTAGGACATATAATTAACTAAAACCATTATTCCTAATCAATTACCTTAGTAATTTTAATTGTGGTAAGAATCTTAGTGTCATATGTATATATACACACACACACACACATATGTATGGCTTTTAATGAGCCAAAACCATATTCAAATGCTAAAAGAAAAAGTAAAAAAGGGATTTCTTTGAATTGGTGAAATCATGGCCGACAAAGGCATCATCAAAGTATATGAAGCTTTTTCCTTTAAAGTACAGATGTTCCTAGCTTTGACATGGGTGGTGGAGGAATATATTATTGGTAATTTTTCATTTTCTCTCTTTGCTTCAACTCTGAGCTCAAGGAGAAGCCAGTATTTTCCCCCTACCAAATGATGATGGCAGACAGGAACACATTTTATGAAACTCAAAAAGTCTATTCTTTAAAATCAAAATGTGGGGTTATAATGTCTCCGATAGCACCCAAAACCATACCCTTACAAAGAAAATAGTGTCAAAGATTTTGTGTGTAACCAAAAGTTGGGATTGATGGGTTTCCTTAGATGCCAAGATTTCGATCATTTATGAATTACATAAATTTTAAAAAAATATATATTAGATTTGAATCGTAGTCTTGTATTATTTTTAGTATGAATTATTGTTAGATACCAAATTGTACATTTTATTATTTGTTTGATCATTAACTTGCTAATAACTACTAAATATTTTATTTTTTTGAGTTCTACAGAGTGAGGATAATAAGGAATTAAATATACTGTCGATCACACGGCCAACAACATCACATGACAAATTGGGTGGCTTTTACGTAAACAAAGAATAAAAATTACATTATTTACATGTTTAGCGATGGTCTATAAAGACTATCATGATGGTATATGTCATGTAGAATCGGCTAGAATATATTATTTTGCTTATATTAAAAATATAATATATGGTGTTTTATCTTTCTAGAGCTGTTTATTAGCCATAGAGGCATTGATTACCTTTGAAAGAATAAGAATTAAAGGTATTATTAGACTTGTACCTACCATAATTGAATTTTATATCACATATTGATCTAGATGGATTGCCTGTATTCCTGGGTGATCCAGACATGGTTTGATAAGGTTTAAGCAAAGCTTAGGGTCACTAAACTATATATTTATACATAAAACAGAATGTACCTCTTCGTTTGGTTGGCGGTATGCACTCTTTCCCTTCACCTTTCGACATCGGATTCTTTTGTCCATGACATTCTTCATTAAATACAACGTACCTCTTAGATAAAAGGATTCGTTTAATTGATCATATTTAACTCCATAATGTAATCATAATTATATTATACATTTGATTATTTTGTTTGATTACACAATATTAATATAATGCTAAATATATGAGTAATCATTAATACATGATATAAGGGATTAATGAATATATTTAAAATATAATATATTTTTTATTACATCTCATTCAAATCATACAATATGCATTCAAGATCATCAATTGTGTTAATTATTATAATACATCATATTATTTATCAAATAATATAATATAATATAATGATATCATATAATATAATGTAATGAAAAATCCATTGCATTGTATTACTGATTATATTATATATTTGGTTATATTACATTTAACCAAATGAAGCTTAAGTACACTACATTATTATTTTATTATCAAAATCATAATCTTGTTATAACCATTTCACCTTAATATTTTCAAGAAATACCATGAATTTTCTTGCTTTAAAATAATAAATGATTAATTCTTCTTGTAAGATTTAAAATCAAAGGTGAGAGCCATGAATGGTGTAGCTTCAAATTATTTGAGAGACTAATTAATATGATATTATGTTGGAATAAAGAAGAGAAGGATATGGCAGTGGAAGGCTGGTCAGATGTAGGTGAAATGATGATAGATTTGTCATATATAACATGAAAGGAAGCTATTGAAAATAAGAGAGGCGTGATGAGCTGATAATGCTTTGTACACGTGAATAATCCACCCATCAATAATATGATAAATCCTTTCGGTTTCTATTTTGGATCATATCAAACTATGAATGAATCCTGAACAAAACGCATAGTGCTAGGCATGCTTTCAAATCTCAAGCTACCTGACAAAGTTCTCAGTTCCTTTTCCCCCTTTCCTTCCCTTTTCCTTCTCTTTTTCTTTCTCCGTTCTGTAAAATTCATTCCCCTTTTTCACCTTTTTCAGGGCCTCAGTGATTGCTAAATTTTCTACTTTAACCAATGCAATGTTTTACCGGTTAGTGAGGTAAGGTTAGATTTTCCCATGCAAACTTGGTTATAAATGATGACAAAAAAAAGAAAAAAAGGGATCGAATGGCCGTCATCGCTCGAGCCATTAATGTTGCGGTAATTTGGGGTGTTAATGAAATATCGTAAGAAACTGGACCCGTGTGAGCATCCACCCACCAGGACGTACATGTCGTAAAACAAGGAAATGGCAATACGGGAGGGACTCGTAGGACCCTAACTCAAATACCATGCTTGTGTATTGTAACAATCAACATTAAAAACATCATGTGATTGGACAATCTCAGTTTCTAAGGTCCCTCTCGCAAATGTACAAATCTCGTCCATTCAACTTCGATCCATTTGTCGGACCTTATTGAACACCACGCGAACAAATACAAGGTAAATTTGCTTGCTGTCCGCGTGGTACCGGGACCCTAACCAACCCCTAACGAAATTTGATCGCCTTAAGTTACATATAAATACTATGTTTCTGCTTTGTTCTTGATATATATATTTACCTGTACATGCACATGCACATATGTCAAAATCACATTAACGTTGAAAAACTCTGTCGGATGTAACAGAGGCGTAGCTGGAGGCTGGGGCTGCTGCTGCTGCCCTACTTTCGGTCCCTCATCTTCGGTCGGTACCCATGCCAACGGTCGCCATTCTCTACCTCCCTGGCTATCATACCATCCTTTTTCGCAAATTTTAATTGTAATATCTATATTTTTAAAATTATAATAATTCATAATAAGATGATTTTTTAAATAAAAAATAAGTCTATTATCAGTTATTCAAATCATGCTAACTCAATGTCATTATTCATTTTACATATAAAGACATTAATATATTTTTTAAATTACATTCTGTATCCAAATCTGGATGATTCAGTTCAAGGGAGTGCTTAAATTATGCAAAACACAAACCTGTCTAACCAAAAGTATTCCACCCAAAAGGGCAATTAGTTTGTAGTTTAGTGTCTTGGCATTGGGTTTGGTCAGATAATTTTGGAGGAATACTGAGAAAGAAAATCTGAATCACATAAAAAAGAAGTCTTTCTAAAACTAGAGTTGATGTAATAATAAGGAATAAGAAAGATTTAGGGAATCAAAAATCAAATCAAACGTAATCGGTACTATTATAAAATTAAGGTTCTGCATATCTAACTATATATCATTGGCTAACGACCCGAGTTGAGTTAAGCATCAAATATTTGCTAGATTAGCTTGTGGTAGGTGTACGTTTTTGAGGATTTGATCCACCAGCATTACCTAACTTATTGAACCCAAATCACCATTTAATCTTAATTAATTGATTTCCTGACATAATGACTATATAAGCAAGAACTTCAAAACTAATCCTTTTAATATGAGATATAGATTTGCATATCAAAGGTTTGTCATCAAAAGTGATCATGATTATGTTTGCCAATACACGTGCCATGGCAAAGCTTTCTTACATTTCAAAACAAAGGTAATTACCATAACAGTTTCCCTCCTTCAGATTGTTGTTTTGATGTTTTTGCTTCATTTATTTCCCAAATTTCTTATTCAAATCATTTTCCATACCCTTTAACCAAACATGTATAAGCTCTATAATTACAAATAATTTATATCTTATTACATCTTCCATTATTTCCAATCACTTCAAACCATAATTGTCTCTTTATTATTGGTGCTTTCGTGGTCTATCGTAGCCATTATCGCCATTAACGGTTGGGACCTAATATCTAAACTATTCCGATTAGGTTATTGCATTTTCTAAAAGGCTACCTACTTCTACTTCTTCTTCTTCTTCTTCCCTTTTTCAGCCTGCCAACTGGTAATATTTTTTTCTGGAAAACTGCCATTGGCCAAGAGGTTTTAACATAATTCTGAACCTTATGATTATATTTATATATAAATCATACGTATGATGTACTGAAATAAAATTCTCGTTCTTTGGGTTCTTTTTAAGGAACCCAGTTGAGTTGTTTGATTATAATAAGTTGCAATCGGATTGTCTTCGTCTGACCAATCATTAAAATGTTAATATACCTCGAACGGATGAGTTCTATATATTCCGAGACAAAACCCTAATATAAATCATAATCAATCAGTAAGTTCCCTATATTTCTGGGGTTGGCTTGTAATAAAGTCAATATATATTGATTAATATGACATAACATAGTGCAGACCGCATGATGATTAAAATAACCCAAACTTTATTTAATAGGAAAAGAAACAGAGAATTAAGAATAATAATAAGCAAGCACGAACGATAATTAAAAGAAAGGAATATTAAAAAGAAGAAGAATAAGAAATCAAAAGGAGGAAGGTGACAACATTCCAACAAACAAAAGCCCAACTTCATCTCTAATCTACACGTACGATCACATTCTTGATTATTAATATTTTTTCCTTAGATCATGGGAGCTCCCATGTGAAATCAGCATAGCCATTCTTCTTTTGATTTGTCTTTTGTTTGGCTCTATGCATTTCCTTTTGCATCTTCCATCTGCCATCTTTAAACCCATCTTGCCTTTACTGCTTATTACACGTGTGCCTTTAATTTTCCCTCCCTTCTGATCATATAGATATATGAATATATAATGGCACTTTGTTAATTACAACTCATTACACTTAAGACCATATCATGGCTACCATTAATCCTAATCATTAAAGGGTTAAGACTATGCTAATAATGGTAGAGGCAACTGGAGAGTGCCCCTCAGCGACCAACTTGGGTTGGTTTAATTCCTTTTTATCAACCCTCTGTCAAGTTGATCTTTGAACTTCATTTGAGTGCCTATGAGAATTTGTTCCTTTGGGAATATATTTTACAGTAAAAGATTAATATTAAATGGGACATGAATGCTTGCTTTTTCTGTCCTTATGCCAGTGACATATATTCCTGGATTAATTGAATAGAGAACAGTTTCAACAAGAAAGTCTAATTTCTTAGAAATTGTTGAGTGTAATATATATATATATATATATATGGATGTATATACATGAACAAGCCAACTAAATGGAAATATTAGATCGAGTGTCAACGCCAATCGCTTTAGATATATGAAGCCATCTGCACATCAAGAATTTTAATAGGTATTTCTTACTTGTGTTAAATTTATATATACCATTATTGATAATATATATATATATATATATATATATTGCATTTAATGTATTTATATAATTTTTATTAAAACAAAATGCCCGGGTTCATTAAATTCTTACTTTTAGTTGCACCAAATAATGGAAGCATCACATCTCTCACGGTCTGAACCTCGTCAAAAACCTCACACGTGTTTACCCGCTTAACGTTATTCTGAAGCGTGTAGTTATGTTGCATGTTTCTCCAAAGTACTAAAAATATCTCGAAAGCAACTATCAACGGTGTCTTATTGTAAATCAAGTTATTTTTTTTTGGAAAGACTAATAAATTTTTAGTTGGTTGATATTATTTAAAGTAGCGAGTTTCATTGATAATAAATTATAAAGGATAATTATAATTATTAATATATTGATTAAACTAATGATAATACGAGGAAGTTATTGATTAATTGGTAAATACCAGTTACCCGGCGTCCTTGTAAATTACAATATTGTCCTTGTTACGAGGAGGGAAGGATGAAAAAATGCCGAAACCGAAAAAACAGATTTATTATACATTCCTACCTATATAATGCCAAAACGCAGCACTCAATCCCCCCACCTCTTTGTCTCTCCTTTTTTCTCCAAGCCCCACCCTTCCCTCTCTCTCTGAAAAAAGAAAATCATCAATCCCTCCCTACTGTCTCAATATATGGAGCCACCACCACCGCCACTTCCACCGTCCATACAACGCCATGAACAACTATCTTCCTTGTCGGAGCTGGAGTTTGATAACCTCAAAGCCATTAAAGTCTTGGGCAAAGGAGCTATGGGCACCGTCTTTCTGGTTCACGACACAGAAGCTGGGAATCCTTGCGCTCTCAAAGTGGTTGAAAAATCCACTCTCCACACGAAATTTGAGGCTGAACGCCGTGCCCGATGGGAGATCCAGGTTCTTCAAAAACTTTCCGGCGAGAATAGCCACCCTTTTCTTCCCCATTTAATCTCTTCAACAGAAACAAGAGAATTTATCGCCTGGGCTGTCCCTTATTGCCCAGGGGGCGATCTTAACGTGCTCAGGCACCGTCAAAGCGACCAAGTTTTCTCATCTGCCGTTGTTCGTTTTTATTTAGCTGAAATAATTTGCGCGATAGAACATTTACACGAGATGGGTATTGTGTATAGAGACTTGAAGCCTGAAAACATCCTCGTACAGCAATCTGGCCACGTGACTCTCACAGACTTTGACCTTTCTCGTACCTTAACTAAGCCAACCGTTAAATCCATACTGTATTCTTCTGCTCATCACGATCCTCCTCATCACAATCCTCAAAGGAAACAGAATGTCCACCGTCGAAATTTAACCCGTTGGCTTCCTCTGGTTCCTGTTGGCGACAAAACGGGCCTTAAGAAAGCCAAATCGTCCCGAGTCAGCCCAGTGAGTCGGCGAAAACTCAGTTTCAATAACGGAGAGCGGTCCAATTCTTTTGTTGGCACCGAGGAATACGTGTCGCCCGAAGTTGTACGTGGAGACGGCCATGAATTTTCCGTGGATTGGTGGGCTTTGGGGATATTAACATACGAGATGTTGTATGGGACGACGCCGTTTAAAGGAATAAACAGAAAGGAAACTTTTCGAAATATTTTACACAAGAAACCGGAGTTTGTTGGGAAACGGAACGAGTTGACGGATTTGATCGAACGGTTGTTAGAGAAGGATCCTACAAAGAGATTAGGATATCAACGAGGCGCGTGCGAGATCAAGGAGCACGTGTTCTTCAAAGGTGTAAGGTGGGACCTACTAACGGCGGTGTCACGGCCACCGTTTATTCCTGCAAGAGATGACATTAAGAGTTTAACAGAAACAGTAGCCCCAGGTGGTGGGATAGATATCAAGGAGTATTTCCAAGATTTAAGAATGCCGCGATCGCTTCCTTCGTCGCCGTTACGGTCGCCATCTTCGGACTGTCACAGGAAGATGTCGTTAACGGAATTTTAGAAGCACGTGTGAAGAGTTAGTTTAGTACGGATTCTTTTCTTATTACAAGAAACGATGATTGACAGAATTCGTGTACATAAAAATAAAAAAATAAAAAATGGTAGGAGGAGGACGAAGAAGAAGTATTATTCAGTGGATATTGGAAAAGAAAAAGAAAATCTATAATTGGGCATAAAACTTGCTTCCTTTTCTTTTTCTTATTATCGAAGAAAGCCAAATCTTGCATTTTGTTGCAAGAATTTTAGATAGAACTCATAATTCAAGTAAAACGTACGTTTGTAGAAATATTTCCTTTAAACCCAAGAAAGTAAAGAAGGAAGCCATTCTTGGATTTCATGATCAACCTTGTACAAGATTTTTTAAGAATTAGCATGATTAAACTTGCGAAAAGTTGATCTAGTTTCAGAGAAAATCTACTGTTTATTCCGTGAAGAGGGATAAGGAAATCAATTAGGATCATTATAACATTGTAAGTTAAAGCTATGATTCCCTCTTCTTGTCACATGATCAGCATCACATGTTTAATCACACCCCTCCCTCCTTTCAAAATATATATATTTGCCTTTCCTTTTTACCATCTTTCTGTTGTTGAGAGTATATTCTTGATTCAAATTATGATTATAAGAATTGAATTCATAGAAAATTACTAATTACAATTAGTAAACAAGGGACTAGTTGGTGGGTAGCCTTTATTTATTTGGTAAAGCAAGTATAAACAATTTACAGTGTTCAACTTGAAAAGTTATAGTCTTATGATTACCAGACAAAATTTTCTTAAATTACGGGTTTTGCTGGAGGTTTAATATCTGCCCTGATGCTTTTTATATATGTATATATATTGCTATTTCAACTTTATTATGCAATTCCTGACTTTGGATCTTTGGTGGCCTTTGTCATTATTACATCTTTCCCTCCAAATCAGATCACACACACATACATGTATATATAAAGTAAGAGAGCCATTTAGTCATTTTCTTTTCTGATAAAATTCTATGTATTCACTAAAGAAGGTGATTGGCCTTAGAATTTTCACTATTTTTTACAAGGTTCTTGAACTATTTAATATTATATAATTTAATCTTATATACAAATACGTGGCATGATGACTATATTGTGGATATCATCAGTTGATGGGTGCAAGGAAGGGAAGGGACCATCCGTGTGAAAAAGAAAATGGAAAAGTTAGCTATCTTTCGGAGGCTGCATGCGAAGTCGCCTTTTACAGCCAACTTCACTTCATGGCATATATAGTGGCTCAACCCCACATTTCTGGGGCCATAATTAATATACTACAGTTCGCATTTTGTAATATTCTGCTAATATACGTTCAAAGAAATATTCAAAATACTTAAAAATGATTGTTTATTTATTTATTTATGTAGATCAAGTTGTAGTATTAGAGAAAGCATTAGTTACTTGACACGAGTGATCACGAATCATTGCATGCTGAAGCTCAATTATCATTCATTGTAATATTACTGTGTTTGAATTCATCATCTCGAATTAAATGTTTAGATAAAATTTTAATTCATGATAAACACCAATTATTTCTCTATAACTACAGTACATGAGGTGTGTGTCCAATGATTGTTGCAACTCTGTGCGAATTAATGAACGAGGGACATGGACGGTAGGGTCATGAAGTCTGCTTCTGCTAAGACACTATCACTTCAAAGTTAATGCACACACCCTGCAAAAATATTACCATACTCCCGTAATCAACTCCCTTAACATTAAACATACATACATACATAATGATATGATGGTCATATAATGCTTCTTCTTCTGTTTTTTTTTACTGATAATTGCTGGATCAGATGCTCAGTTTTGTACCCTGATGAGAATTGGAGTGGGTTCCGTAGCAGGCAGAAGATGGCCTAAGATTATTCGTTTTGTCGGCGAATTTAGGGTTACTGTTCACAAAATTTTCAAAGAGGGTCATGATCATTGGCATTTTGCAATTTAATCAGTAGCCATCCTTTCAAAACCAAAGAAGTTGGTCTGCCTATAAAGACATAAAAGAAAATAGCTTATGGCTGGCCCCTTTGTATATGCCTGTCTTAAAACAACCGTAATATTTGGCAGATTCTATTATTTCTGTCCGTTTCAAAGTCCACCCATGGCCGCTTCTTCTTCCTGTTTTATTCTTCTCTTCTCTTTGAAGGGAAATCTTTTTTCTAAAAAAAAAAAAAAAAGAATTATTAGGTGGCTCTAACTCGTGGTTTCACGTATAACAACACCTGCAATGTGGATGCATGTCGTGCTAGCAACTCTGGCAAATAATTGTGGCAACGCTGATAACACATGGTCTTGATAATATTTAGGCAATTATACAGTCGGATTTTCTGTCGGGATCATGATATATACAAAACAAGATTTTGTAGGGTGGGTGTTATGATAATATCTTTAAGGGAAAAACAAGAACAACGCAAGCATTGAGAACGAGTCTGTCCCATCTCCTTGCCGGTTATAGTAAATTTTGACCATGACCATGACCATACAAATAATTAGCTTCGAAGTACGTACCCTGTTGTGAAGGTCATGCCCATGTTGATTTTCAGAAATGGTATCTGATCAGATGGACGGTTGTGTTATATAGGATTCTGTAGTATATCATATTCTATAGTATTCCAAGACAGAAGAAATTAAGGCTTTTGTTAAAGCAATGAACTGATTAATTATATGATTAAAGAAGCAATCAGGCTTTGAGGAATGGAGCTGTGTAGGCAATAAGTAGGTTTGTGAAGTGATTATGCGTGGTGGGTTCAAAGCAAACTTTGAACAACTAATTAACATTCAAGCGGTCAGCTAAAATGATTTCTTACAAGAGAGGTAAAAGAATTCCTTTGCTTTTCAAAAGTTATATAAAGGCCAAAGCCATAACTCGTTACCGCAAGACTTTAACATATACTTGGTTCCCAATTTTATATATAATTATAAAAATATTAAAAATTCAATCATCGTAAAGAACAAGAATGGAGCTAACTATCATGGGATTGGTGATTAATGTATTGTGGTTGGGAAAGGGCACTTTTACCCCTAAGATCATCTTTAATCTTTTCCAAAGGAACGTTGCATACATTCCTTCCCGGACTAAATGAATGAAATTATAGAAGTGGTTTATCTATATAATATTATAAAAGAAAGCTTGACTGAATGACTGTTATTCATTTGTTTAAATAATCATAAAGTTTTCCTTTTTAAATAACCTAGAAAATAAGAAAATTGCTTTTGTGGGGTACAATTGTAATTAACTTTTCAGTCCAACAATTTTAGTATGGCGATCATCATATTAATAGCAATTTTGAAGTTTTTTAATTCAAGAAAATAACACTTCTCATATAATTTTAATTAAAATTTTAAAAATTAATTTAATCTAATTCAACCATCAATCACTATTATTTCATATCCTGTGATCTTATTCATTGTTGATAAATTAAAATATATAAACATATATAATTATCTGGATTGTTTAAACTAAATAAGGTTAAAGTAGTATTCATCATAATTTGCTTAACAATGATCAAAGTGATGGGATTATCTCACAAATGCTAGTTTGAATTTATTATTATTATTTAAATATTTTAAATAAAAAATAATATTATTATAATTTGACATGCAGCATTTCATCGGAATATGAAAGGAACATGTATAAGAAATATCTCACAAATGCTAACCACTGGCATATTACGCTTATATCATATACACACAACTGGAAAGGTGGAATTGTTGAGATGGGATTTGCTTGTTTTAAGATTTGGAACTGGTTGATGATGTGTTGCTCTTGGCCTGTAAGGAAGCATTTGAAGTGTTGCTTTGCGCCTGTGACTCTGTAGCTGATGATTCCGTGAAGAAAATTATGTGCTCTTGGTTCTCAACAAATGCTTGAAGGGATCTTGGAATTGGAGGCAAATTCACATCCAAAACTCCCTCCAGAATCTGAACTACCTGTCCCATTGCTGGCCGCCGGGTTTCATCGTCTTGTATGCACCAGCAAGCGACTTTGCATACTCTTGTCACCTCATCCACATCGGCATTCCCTTCCAAACAAGGATCCAACAGGCTCAGGATGTCGCCACCTTCAGTTATCTGTTTCGCCACCCAGGTCGGGAAGAACCTGGCTACTCCATCTTCAGTCTGCTTAGCGTTTCTCTTTCCTGATACAAGTTCAAAAATCATCATTCCATAGCTGTAAACATCTGCCTTGACAGTTATAGCCACCCCTGATATCCATTCTGGTGCAAGATAGCCTCTGGTCCCTCTGAGTGTGGTGAGGACCCTGCTAAAATCTCGCCCAACCAGCTTTGCCAGACCAAAATCTGCCACTTTTGGGCAAAACTCAGCATCTAAAAGGATGTTCTCTGGCTTAATATCGCAGTGAATGATGCAGTCCCTGCATTTCTCATGGAGATAAGCCAACCCTCTGGCTGTCCCCAAAGCAACATTATACCTCGTCCTCCAGTCTAGAAGCTTAGCCTCTTTTTCACCGAAAAGATGGAAGTCAAGAGAACCATTCGGCATATAATCATAAACGAGTAGCTTTTTAGTGCCCTCAGAACAGAACCCACGAAGCCGTACTAGATTGACATGTTGGATCGTGCCTATGGTACTTACTTCTGAGCGGAATTGCTTCTCTCCCTGGCTGATGCTCTCAAGCTTCTTCACGGCAATGACGCTAGAATCTGGCAAAGAGCCTTTAAACACCGAACCAAAACCTCCTCCGCCCAATTTCTCAGAGAAATTTTTCGTTGCTTGTTGCAAGTCTCTGTAATTAAATGCAGTTAGCGAACCCTCTACTGCTGTGCCCATTTTGATCTTTCTCTTCCTCCTCAGGATTACATAAAGAACAAGGCCAACGAGAATCACCACAACCACAACCGAACCCACAACTGCTCCAATAACAACTCCTTTGTTATTCTTAGAGCTCGAAAGTTCAGAAGCTGCCAGCCTGAGATGGAGAGTTTTCCCATTGGAATCTCCGTCTGCCAATTGTTCTAGATTCAAGAGATCCCCTTCGAAAATAGAACATTGATTGTCGTAATAAGCATATGCAGTGCAAGAACAATTGCTGAAGCATTTGGACTCGCATTCCTCTTCATTCCCAGCTGCCACTTTTACAGATTTGGTGGGCAATTTCAGGTTGGGATTAGCCAAAAACCCATCTTTTTTCCCATTAACAAGGCTAGCATTCCCACACTGAAGATCAGAGCTCCGCACACATCCACCAGAAAACACAGAAGAATTCCGTTCAGCCATCGACTTTGGAACAAAACCTGTCAAACAATTACAGAAAGGCTGAGATTTCACATTGCAAATCCCAAAAGCCCCGCAGTATCCATACACCTCACACTGTACTCTTGGTTGGGACCAAAACAGATTCCACACCATTGCTGGCTCCAGCCATGACTCCTGCTGAATTTGACCTCCAACATCCATCACGAATCGAGAGATTGTCTTACTATCATACAGAGAATACGTGAAATAGTTCTCCGCATCATTAGTGACGTAACTGAAGTTGTAGATATAATTCAATCTCATTTCTGGCACCAAGCTAAAGATCTGCCCATTCCAAGTTCCACTACTCCAATAAATTTCAGATCGATTCCACAGGATATAGTACTGACTAGTTCCATTCGGATCAAGCTCCAGAGAGAAAAGCCCTGGTGCCGGATCTTCTTTGTTCTTCCAAGAAATAAGACGTGTGTTTTCTCCAGTAATTTTGTTCAATCCAACTTTGGCTCCAGGCAGCCACGTGTCAGCTGGATGATCAAAACTCTGCCATAACGGCTTTGTCGAACTATTACTATTATTATTACCACCGGTCCCGTTAACGACAAGATTTCCGGTATCAAGAAGCACAGCTTCTACGGAAGAATCACTGGAGTTGACACTGGTTGACCAAATGGGGATTCTGGACTCATTAAAAAGAACTAAATTACCATGGGATATTCTAAGCTCCGAGGAAAACCTATTAGAAACGGGAGTCTCCCTATTGGCAACCCAAACTACGGACTGTTGAGAGACCCTATTATACCACATGCCTATGTAGAATTTAGAGGAGTTACCTGGAGCAAAGAAACCCAGTCTAAAATTACCTCCAGCAGAAAGAATTGTTTGATCACCAGAAAGAGGTTGAGTTGGAGTGATTCTATCTCCTGCCATGGAAACATGGAGACAAATCAAGCACATGTAAATTATAGAAAGGTGTAGGCACGTCATCTGCTTCATGGCCACGTCCATGGTTAAATGATTTTGCAGCCAAGAAAGATGAAGATTATCTTTGTTGGAGCGGGTGAGTATGTTAAATTAGAGCGTGAAAGAGGAAGAGGAGAAAGGGTCATAATGCTGGCAATGTTACGTTAAACCTGAAATGGATTGGTGTGCGTAGAGAGACATGAAAGTCAACCAAATTTGCTTGCAACTTCCTAAGATACCCTTTTTAATAATCTTAAATACGAAGTGAAATCAACTAATCATGATTAACAAGCTCTAATAAAATTTCAAGTAATTAGGATTTGATGGAGAGGTTTTCTTGTGCTGTCAAACAAATCATAATCCCCCTAACATGTGGTTGTTGAATGCATTTATTCAAGTAATTAAGATTTTATAAAATCCAATGCTTGTGTGGCAATTCGGTAATTTCAGATATGTGAACAGCACGGCAGTCATCTTCCCCGCGCGCACTCAACGGAAGAAAAGTCAAAGCTACAGACTTTCCAAAGGACTTCCAGAGACCCATTTCCAAAAGCACCAAATCAATAATGCTTCGAGTAATTTCAAAAATATCTAAAATGCTAAATTGAAATATTTTTATTTTTTTGCAAGAAGATTAGACTAAAATCATAATAAATATTTCATAATGATTTGATTTCAATATATTGTATTTTTAAGAAAAAAATATAAAATTATTTTTTATTTTGATGAGATAATCTTCAATTTTATTCATCTTGACCATGAAATTCCACATAAAAATTAACATAATTAAAACAGTGATTTTAAAAGTTTAAAGTTGAAATATTAATATTTTTGATGATATTAAAAATAAGGATTATTCCGATTATATAATTAACAGCTGAGATGGTTATCATAATTAAAAAAAGGATTATCATTAAAATAAAATATTATCTTTTAAGGGGGTAATGTTGTGGGTTAGTAAAAATGTTGGCCTGGTTTTTCCACGTCAACATGAAGAAGAACAAGTCTAACCAAACAATATCTTTCTGTCTATATCTCTTTGTGATATACTAGGATTACACCTTAATTTGCTCAACCGTCAAACCCCCTCTCTGGTCAAGCCAAACCCCTGAGAATACGACCCACTATTCAAGCGCTTTCTGTTTATTTAAGTGCTTCACGCGTACCCTTTTGTTGAATCATTCGAGCCTGCTTCTTTCTTTTCTTCTTTTTGGTTTGTTTTGCTTTTGATTCCATTTTCTTTATTCCATCTCAACTTGGTTTACTCCCACTGGACTGAACTTCATAGTCCTTTGCCTACTTCAAGGTTTCTGCCTTTTGGGTTTTAGTTCAAAGAAAATGTTTTCGAGTCTTTAGTGCAATTTGAATTCGAAAGGCCTGTGTTTTTGCTGCTAGTGTTTTTTCATTTCCGTCGTTGAAGTTTGAGTTCTCTCAAAGAAAAAATGTCTGGATTTGTGGTGTTTCAGTTGTTAGTTTTGATTATTCAATCAGTATTCTGTGGTTTTGGTACCAGTAAAGAGTGTACAAATAGTCCTACTGAACTCTCATCCCATACTTTTAGACATGCTCTCTTCTCGTCAAATAATGAAACCCTGAAGCGAGAAACCTATGCACACTACCATTTGACTCCAACTGATGATTCAGTTTGGTCGGATTTGCATCCGAGAAAGTTGCTGAGAGAAGAAAATGAGTTAGATTGGGCTATGATGTATAAGAAAATGAAAACTCCAATTCTATCATCTGGAAATTTTCTCAAGGAAGTGTCACTACATAATGTAAGACTGGATTCAGGTTCATTTCATTGGTCTGCACAGCAGACAAATTTAGAGTACCTTTTAATGTTGGATGTAGATAAGTTAGTATGGAGCTTCAGGAAGACAGCTGGTTTGCCAACACCTGGCTCAGCATATGGTGGATGGGAAGCTCCGGATTGTGAGCTTCGTGGTCATTTTGTTGGTTAGTGTTATTTCTTTGCTGCTGGTCATGAATTTAACTTCCTATTAATTTGGCCACATAGAATTGCTAAATGATATGAATTTTTTGTTCACATACAATACTATTATTGTTTTTGCTATTTGAATATGTTTTTAATGTTGTTGTTTGATTGAACGCTAACTGATAAAGAAATCAATTTCCTCATTTTCAAGGGCATTATCTGAGTGCAACAGCACAAATGTGGGCCAGTACTCATAATGGAACTCTGAGAAGGAAAATGTCTGCGGTGGTAACTGCTTTATCCGCTTGTCAGAAGAAAATAGGCTCTGGTTATCTTTCTGCATTTCCAAATGAGTTTTTTGATCGTTATGAAGCTGTAAAACCTGTCTGGGCTCCTTACTATACCATTCATAAGGTACGTTTTCAAGTTTCATCTTCATAAAAGTTTTATCATGTTCACAATGTGTGTTGTATTTGACAGGTTTTGGCAGGATTACTGGATCAATATATATTTGCAGATAATGTCCAAGCTTTAAAAATGATGAAGTGGATGGTTGATTATTTTTACAAGCGAGTTCAGAATGTTATAACTAAATATAGTATAGAAAGACATTTTCTGACATTAAATGAAGAAACTGGAGGAATGAATGACGTGCTTTATAAGTTATTCAGCATTACGGTAAGTATCCACCCATATGAATAACTTGTTCTCAAGTCCCATTTGAAAATTCGATTTGTGACGACATCTTCCTTTGATTATATGTAGGGAGATCGAAAGCATTTAGTGTTGGCACACCTTTTTGACAAACCCTGCTTCCTTGGCTTGCTTGCAATAAAGGTACTTGGTCTTTATGAGAGTTATACTAAACAGGTTTAACCTATGTCATTTTAAAAATTGTTTCCTTTGCTTGTAGGCCGATGACATATCAGGTTATCATGCCAATACGCATATTCCGATTGTTATTGGAGCGCAATCGCGCTACGAAATCACCGGTGATCCACTTTATAAGGTATAAGGTGAATGAACTTTGTAGAGATTTTTTAAAATGAAGTTTGCTGTCCATGTAATTCCTTTCTAATTTCGTGATTGTAATGATGCAGGAAATGGGGACATTCTTCATGGACATTGTCAACTCCTCTCATACCTATGCAACTGGAGGGATATCAGACCATGAGTTTTGGTAATGACAAATGCAATTTCTTTTAAGTTAGATTTTGATGAAATTCTTTTTGTGTTTGATCTCCCTTGGCTTGATGCATGAGTAGGACGGATCCAAAGCGGTTGGCAAGCACATTAAACGACAGTCAGAATGAAGAATCATGTACAACTTATAACATGCTTAAGGTCTCTCGTCACCTATTTCGATGGACCAAAGAGACTGCTTATGCAGATTATTACGAGCGAGCTTTGACAAATGGTGTTTTAGGGATACAAAGAGGAACAGAACCTGGAGTGATGATTTACATGCTCCCACTAGGTCCTGGAAATTCCAAGGCCAGAAGTGTCCATAAATGGGGAACACCATACGACTCGTTTTGGTGCTGCTATGGAACAGGTGTGCATTGGTCGTTGCTTCATTATCCTAGTATTTCTGTAATATTAACTGGAAGCGTATTAGAAGTTTGATTGATTGCTTCTTTTCTAATGGTTACCCATTTCATAATTCGTGAACAGGAATTGAATCATTTTCGAAGCTTGGAGATTCCATTTATTTTGAGGAAGAAAGCAAAGTCCCTGGTCTTTATGTCATCCAGTACGTTTCGAGTTCTCTCAACTGGAAATTAGGACAAATTACACTTACTCAGAAAGTTGATCCTGTTGTCTCCTGGAATCCTTATCTTCGAGTGACGTACACTTTTAGTCAGGTGCCTCCTTAACATACCCAACACATACATGTGCTAGTACACCTTCAACTGTCAGGTTGCAAGAGCTCACTAACTGCCTGTCTTTGAAACTGATTTCTGCAGGGGGCAAACAAATCATCTACTTTGAACTTACGTATACCAATTTGGGCTCATTCAAAAGATGCTAAGGCAACGTTGAATGCTCGAAGTTTAACCGTGCCGCCACTAGGTGTGTTCTTAAGCTTTTTTCTCTTTCTTCCTTTTCTTTTAGTGGAGAATATATATATTTGACAATTCTTTGTCTGAGCAGGTAATTTCTTATCGCTCAGAAGACATTGGAGCAGCTGTGACGAATTATTACTTCAGCTGCCTATCAGTTTAAGAACCGAAGCTATTAAAGGTACATTTGGCGTAAAATTATTTGTGAAATTGCGAAACATATGTAACTGACCGAGTTGTTTGAACCTTGGATGATATACAGATGACCGGCCTGAGTATGCTTCTCTCCAGGCAATACTTTATGGCCCTTATCTGCTCGCGGGGTATACCAGTGGTGACTGGGACATAAAAATTGGATCAGCTAAATCTCTTTCGGACTGGATACGCCCAGTTCCTGCCAATTATAACAGGCATCTAGTATCTTTATCTCAGAGTTGTGGAGGTTCAGTTTTTGTCTTGACAAACTCGAACCATTCACTTAAGATGGAAAGGTTACCTAGACCTGGCACCGACGAATCTGTTCATTCTACTTTCAGACTCATCTTGAGCAACTCTTCTTCCGTCTCAGAATTATCAAAAGCTGAATATGCTGTAGGAAAAACTGTCATGCTAGAACCATTTGACCAACCAGGAATGCTTTTAGTGCATCAAGGGAAAGATGTAAGCCTAGCAGTTGCAGATAAGAATGGTGGAGATGGGTCGTCTATTTTCCGCTTGGTTCCGGGATTGGATGGTAAAAATGGAAGTGTATCCCTGGAGTCGGTAGGCAAAGAGAATTGCTTCGTGTTTAGTGGGGTTGATCACAAGTCAGGAAGAGCCCCGAAGCTTAGCTGCAAGAAGTCATCAGGAACTGAATTTAGCCGGGGAGCGAGCTTCTCAATGAGAAAGGGAAGAAGCCACTATCATCCCATCAGCTTTATCGCCAAGGGCAGAAAAAGGAATTTTCTTCTTTCGCCACTGTTCAGCTTCAGAGACGAATCATATACCGTCTATTTTAACATCCAGCCGTAATAAGATTTGACTAAAGAAAAAGCCAAGACATGCTCCAGCGAATAAATCATCCTTTGGTTTTGCTGCCTCCAAAGGATGGCAGCAGCAGTTTGAATAAATATAGCTTGATCATAGGCATAGCAAGGAGGAAATCAGGGAAAGCAAGATGAGAGTGTGGTGTTAGGACAGTTTGTAGTTAGTATTATTCTAGGGTTTGATATTTACTGTGTTGCGGGTATTCAGATATTGATCACCATTGCATTGCCTGCATCTCTATGGGTTAGCTTCAGTAAACATCTTCTTTCTCAAATTGCACCTTCTTTTCTATCTCACCTCGTTGAGATCAAAATTCAAGCACAAAATACTATACAAGAATAACATTAAACCAATTATTTATAAATAAGAATAATATTAAAAGAACATGCATAATTATAATTGGTGTGGTAATTTTTAAAAAATCTGAATTTATTAGGGGTCATAAATATATGAGGTGCCAAATGGCCCATAAGCAAATGGTCCTCGTTAATAGGAGCAACGACTACCCAGGATGCCGTCACCACTTGTTTCAAAGTTCAATCAACATCATGATTAAGAAAACGTACTTGAATTAGTTGGCGACCCTTTCTTTCAAATTAATTGCAAGTTCAGGGATGTATCAAGTTGGAGATAAGAACAATGTTAAGAGATTCCCCCAGGTGATCTCTTTCTTTGAAGAAAAGCTATGAACATCTTCCGTCAGTCTCCTTATCCTTCCCCATAACAAGCAATTAGTGTAGTTTTTGAAGTTTCCAGCTTTTCCTTTTCCAGCATATCTGGTGACGTGGGTTTTCCTGATTACCCATCAGCATTGCAACAGTATGCAGACTGAAAATGAAAACCGTCGTTTGATTCTGTACAAAGCTGCAGTGCATGGTCACTGGAATACTGCAAAGAAAATTTTTGACGAAGAACCTGCTGCACTAACTACTAAGATTTCAGGATTTGATGAAATTGCTCTCTATGTCGCAATCACTGCTGGTCATTCAATTGAATTTGTTCGTAACATTGTAAATTTGATGTCAGAAGATTTGATTGGAACTGTGAACAGAGATGGTAATAATCCTCTGCACGCGGCTGCTATGGTTGGAAACCTAGAAGCTGCGAAGATCTTGGTGGGGAGAAATCCGACATTAACTCAAGGAAGGAACGTTCTTGATGCTACACCACTTCATTATGCTGCTAACTATGCCCATGAGGAAACTGTTCGCTTCCTTCTATCTGTTACTCGTGATGAGGATCCAAGTCCTTTCGTCGACAAAGATGGTGTCAGACTTCTCAATTCACTGATCACCGCTGATTTTTTTGGTTAGTGTCGATCAAAAAGGCAGAAAGACTTGTGCACTGTCATGTTTTATAACCGTACCAATATCTATATGTATTGGCATTTACCAGCTAGTGGGATTGTAGTTAAGTTCATTTTTCTTTTGCAGGCATTGCTCTTGTTTTATTGAAACGCTATCCGGCTTTAGCACGTGGAAAAGACCAATATGGGTTCTCTGCTTTGGACATGTTGGCTAGAAAGCCTCACGCATTTCCTAGTGGAAGGGGTCTTGGATTCTGCCAGGACTTATTGTATCAATGTCAGTCTAAAAGTCTTACTCTGTTTCTTTTGTTTTATGTGCCAAGTCGAGCTGGATTGCTGATATCTGTGATGCCTTTATAATTGACCTGATCTGCATTCTCAATACAGACTTTGCTGGTAGTTCTGTCGATGGAGAAACTGTCCCTCGACGTAAAGATGTGGAAAATCAACCCGGGAGTTCAGAGGGATTCTATGAAAAAGGTTACAAGCAGTACCCATTTCTACAACACGTACAAAAAGCAGTGTTGATGCATAAGCAAACGATGGAGCTGCTTAGAAAATTGATTGCTGAAGCCCTAAAAGCTAATGAATCAGAATTGCATGGTCTATTAGGACCTTCAACACAAAATGCTACTATATTGGGCATTCAAGAGTTTGTTGCAGAAGTTATCAAGTCCTATCCGTATGTGGTTTGGTTTCGCAACAAGGATGGACATACCATTTTTTTTCTGGCAATAAAACATCGACAGGAAAAAGTTTTCAATCTTCTATATCAAATTGGTAATCATAAGCATATTCTCACCTCTTTAGCAGATTCATCAAACAACACCATGTTGCATTTAGCAGGGCAGCTGAAACCATCAAGCAGAATTTCTGGTGCTGCTCTACAAATGCAACGCCAGTTGCAATGGTACAAGGTAATGAAAATAATCCAGCAACATCCGATGTTTGAACCACAGCATATTATCGCTGATTTCCTCATGGTCAGTGGGGAATTTCCACTGGCAAATCGCAACAGGAATTTTCCAGATTCTGCCAAGCATATCATCCTAATTTAACATTCTTTCGCGCTTGAAAATTTTACGCAGGAAGTGGAGAAGATCGTCCAACCATCTTACAAGGAAATGAAAGACAGGAAAGGAAGAACTCCAAGAGAAGTATTTGCCGAGGAGCACAAGAGTTTAGTCGAGCAAGGCGAGAAATGGATGAAGGACACAGCTACATCTTGTGCTACGGTTGCTGCACTTGTGATCACGGTTGTATTTGCAGCTGCTTTCACTGTACCAGGCGGTAACAACAGTGAGCAAGGCATCCCAATTTATTTGAACCAAGCATCTTTCATGGTCTTTGCTATATCAGATGCCTTGGGACTTTTTTCTTCATCTACCTCACTGTTAATGTTTCTGGGCATTCTCACATCACGCTACTCCCAAGAAGATTTTCTCAAGGCTTTACCAATGAGGTTGAGTATTGGTCTGATTACCTTATTCTTTTCAATAGCCTCAATGTTGACAGCTTTCAGCTCTGCCTTCCACTTGGTTTTGTTTCACAGAGTGAAATGGATAGCAGTTCCTATTGGCCTGGTGGCTTGTGCGCCTGTTACCTTATTTGCACTTCTGCAGTTCCCTCTCTTGGTTGAAATGGTCTCTTCAACTTTTGGTCGTAGCGTTTTCCACAAACAAAGCCAGGAGATTATTTTTTAGCTAGGACTATTGTTTCACCGTCTTCAGACATTATAATGTTTCTTGTGGGGATGTCAGGAACTAAGTTTTATGTTTTCTTGTGAATAACAAAGAATGTCTTGTTCTCTCCCACAAAATCATCTTATCTGAGCTTTAATCTCTAGTGAATTCAAAGTTGTCTTCTCGAACATAGAATTTAGAGGATTGTCTAAAAGGTTAGCAGGCTATCCCAACTTGTTCAGCTTGAGTATCTAAATACAAAGTGCAGTTTCAACTTTACTGCTATATCAGTGAAACAATTGCAAGGGTATGGCAAGCAACCAGACAAGCAGCAACAACAATAGACAGGATAGAACTTACACCTGCAATAACGAACAAACAGTTTGTATGACAGTAAGTATGAGAAGTACACAAGCTGCAACAACCGAAATCCCTGTCCATGGATTGTTAAAATAGTTCTGTTTCAGGTTAGCCTTCCAGTTGTGCCAGGAACTTCTACAATATAGATTCAGATCTTCAACAAGAGCAGAAAAGTGAAAGCTTTTACGAGAGACAAAATTTCCCAAGGCAAGGTTGTGAAAATTATCTGACAGGGTTTCATTATTCCACCTTCGGGTTTGCAGGATTCCATTTTGAACAAGTATTTCGACATCCTTCGGGGTCTTGACTAGCATAGTGATAAAGGCAATGTAATGATTGATGTGCTTGTCATCACAATGGCATTGCTCAAACGCCTGCAGATTCCTTAAGAAAAAATCTGTTCTGTGGGAAATTCTCAATAGTGGAATTTTCAGAATCCCATTTTTGAATTCTATGTCAAGTTTCTTTCTACTTGTAGATAACTGGAATTTGACTCCAGCTTGATGAAGCTCTGTTGCAGTGGGTGCGTACCACCCAATTGCTTCCCTGGCTTGGTTCTGGACCTCCCATTTTGATGGCTTTTGACAGATCCTTAAAAAATCAAGCAAATGCAGTACTTCATCGGCCAAATTCTGATTCTCCATAACTTCACGTGTCACCCATAAACCCCATTTACCCTTAAAAAATTCTCGAATAAGCTTGATTATTGAAAGTCCCTCTTCAACCTGGTTAGATATATCAGATAGCTCATACAATTCCTTTATAATAAAGAAAGGTAGCTGATTCTCAAGCAGTATTATGTCATACCGGACATCATTTTCCTTCCAGGGCTTACTGAATATACGATCATTGCTACTTCGAAATCGTTGGCAATTAAATTTCACCAACAACATAATAAGAAAGGCTGCGTCTACCAGTACCATTCTGACGAAGTCCTCACTACCAAGTTCAATGGTTTCGACATAGCGATCACGTAGTTTCGTTTCCTTTTCCTTAACATGTTTGACAAGATTCTGGAGACTAACGGTGCTCAATTGTAGAAAATCTTGCAGATATCTTCTTTTCTGCTGCTCCATTTGTTGCAGCTCAGGTTTGCCATGGTGAAATGGACCGATGGATACAATTTGAGGTGTGTAAGCCTCTTCATTCAATCGACGCAACGCTTTTGGAACTCTATAGATACAACAGTCATCGAACAAGGGTTGCAATATATCTAGCTCCTCCTTTATCGAAGTTGATATGATTTCGACGTCAATAACATGATGATCCATTGTAATATGCTTAATCTATCCAACTGGGATGATAAATTCTGAACGAAATCAACAAAATTTTCGTCAACACAAAGGAAAGTAACTGTCGGTAACTGATTCAGGGCAGGAGACAAGGCGCCTAATACGATTGCAGGTAATTGAAAATGATGCAAATTAAACCAGGAAAAAACACAAACAATTCGTATATCAGGTAGAAAAAAAGAAACAGATAACAGTAGTAACTATAGGACCTGGAACCTGGGCTAAGAGTAGAATTAATTGCTGTTTACTAGTTCAACAAACAGTCTGATAAGAGGATGAGATCTCTGGCTAAATCTTCATCTACAAGGTCAACACTAGCTCATCGTTATTCCCTACTACAGAACTTAAATTAAATGATCCCTTGTCCCACCAAACCGCAAGTGGAAATTAGAATAATCGCATGGCAAGAAGATCACTTTCTATTAATTAATGACAAAGAAACAGTGTTGGAGTTAGTCAAATTTAATGGGTAAAGCAAGAATCTCACCTTGGAAATAAGGGATGTGTGAGGAATTTAAGGATTATAAATTGGAACCTCCCTCTTCTTATTTTCCATCCCAAAAACAAATCCTTCCTTATTTGTTTTTATCTTTTCTCTCCTCTTGTAATATTTCTTTTCTTTAGTGAAATATTATTGGTGGTACCTCGAGAACGTAGATTTAATTGGTCGAACCTCGTTAAATTTCTTGTGTTCTTTTCCTAATTTTGTTCTCTATTTAATAGCTTTATTTTTGGTTATATTTAGTTAATTATTTAGCTTTAAATATTCAAGATTATTCTGTCTAGACTCTTGGGTTTTAAGTAGGATCGCTTGTGACCCCTCCATTAGAATCTGGGAATATTCTTGGTATATTTTTAGTATTATAATTTTCTAAATATTTCTTGAGAATATTGTTGTTAATATTTTGGCGCTTCCCCAACAATTGGTATCAGAGCTTAAGGTTTCGAATTATGCTCTGTGGTTGCAGCTTAGTCTGATCTTCCACATCAGAAATGTTTCCTTGGGTTATTGACATTCCGCATTGGTGCTATTAAATAGAAGATTGGAGCAGAAATGGCAGAATCATCAAAGGCGATAACATCCACTTC